>PVIJ01006797.1:0-50571 GCA_004024925.1 Scalopus aquaticus
AATTCCATCCATGTCGCTGCAAATTGCATGTGTTTATCTTCTTTCCATGCTGAATAGTATTCCATTGTGTATATGTACCACATCTTCTGGATCCAATCATCTATTTTTGGACATCTGGGTTGCTTCCATACCTTTGCTATTGTGAATAGTGCCGCAATGAACATATGGGTGCATGTATCCTTTCGGATTAGTGTTTTTGCGTCCTTCGAGTAAATTCCCAAAAATGGGATTGCTGGGTCGTATGGGAGCTCCATGTTTAGGACAAAGGAGCAAAGAAAATGCAGTGGAACAAGGACAGTCTATTCAATAAATGGTGCTGGGAAAACTGGACAGCCACATGCAAAAAAAAAAAATGAAGTTTCCTACTACTTTAAAAAAGGCTATACAGTGGGCTTCCCTGGTGGTGCAGGGGTTAAAGCCTTAGTGTTATCATGCTATCGCCAGTCACTGAAGCATGAGTTTGATCCCTGGCCAGGGAGCTAACTCATATGGCACAGCAGACCTCTCCTGTCTCACCCACTGTTCCCCTCAGCAGTGTACTTCAGAAGATCTGCCTGTTCTGCTCCCCACTTTGTCTCTGGTGAATCCTCTCACCCCTGACACCTCTGGCCTACACGCTGCTGAGGGGAGCAGCGGGATAGACAGGAGAGGTCTTCTGCACCATGTGGGAGGCTCCCTGACTGGGGATTGAACTTGTGCTGCAGTGGCTGCAATAGCTTCATAGTCTGAGACTTAACCCCTTGAGCCACCATGGAGGCCCCAGCCCAGTTCTTACATGCATAAATAAATTAAAAATAAATCTTAAAAAAAAAAAGGCTACACTGTAAGTATGTTGGGGATATAATTAGCTAATATATAACTTGATTTTTTCATCTATGTTAATTTAGTTATTATACATAATTCTCTCACTATGTTTGTTAAGACTGTATGATTTTCAAAGATATGAATCAAATTCCTCACAGTTAAAGAACATACTGGGCAATTACTTAACTGATAGAAATATTGATAGCTCATTACATACTTAGTGACACACAGTGTGTCCTTGCATTGGCTGACAAGTGTTTCTCGATCATCTTCTCTTTGTGGTCGGACAGTAATTAATTCAAAAGTGTTGCGTCTTGCACAAAATTCTCTGTTGGCTGGTTCAATCTGACGACTGACACAATTGGCAAGATTGATCCTTCCTATGGGATTCTTTAAAAACAAATTTTAAAAAGATTTATTAGTAGAAAAGAAATAAAACCATTTAAGTCAGTAAGCATTAAGCAATATACAAGATGTTAAAATATTCATTTAAAAGTTAAATTTTAATTACAATGAGTTTTGGAGAAGCATATTCAATATGCATTATTGTTTATTACTGGACATAAATATAAAAACCAAAAATGTCAACTGGAGCTGTTAGCCAATATAAAAAATAAACTCTGATAGAAAATGTCAAACGGATGTAAAACAAAAAAAAAGAGCATAATGAACCTCCATGTACCAGCTACAATTAGAAACACATATTCAATTACTTCTTATCTACAGTCCCTTTCTTCCCTTTCTATAAATCTTATTTCATCTGCAAATATTTATGTATCTCTGAAAGATAAAGTTAAACAATTGCTTTGGAAGTCATGTCATTTCTATAAAAGGAGAGTCAAAGAGAAAGTTCATGAGACCAAACAGTCCTGAAAAATGGGGGAAAGTGACATGTATAGGCATAAACCACTAAGAACCAGTTAATAAAAGTGCCTACTCTGGTTAGTACTTTTAAAAAAGCAATTAAAATGAAAGATACCACAAAGGAGGGTAGAGCACAAGACTATGATGATGGTTCATGGGTGATATGGTTGTGGGAGAACTATGGGGACTACACCTGAGCAGAGAAACAAATTATAGTACAAAAATGAACAATGATGTAAGAAAAGAAATTAATTAAAAAAATAAATAAAATGAAAGATGCCATTTTAAAACATTAGTTTGGCTAAATCTGGAGAATATTGATAATCTCTGTTAACCGTATGGGGGGTGAGTAACAGAAACTTACACAGTGATGGTGAACATATAAAATGATTTATTACTGGTAGGCAATTTGATGACAGCAATAAAAAAACAATTCAAAATGAGTACACTCTGATCCTACAATTCCGCCTAAAAGAAATGAACCCTAAGCAAACACGTGCGTGCAAGAAAATGTTTATATAGATGAAGTCATTGTTTTTTCCATAATAACAAAAAATCTGGTATAAATTAAATGATAGTAAAAGAGGAATATCCCAACAAATATATTATGTTTTCAGTATATATGACCAACAAAATTGTCTGAAAGTCCTACCATTCCATAACTCCCCAAATGCTAGTAACATAGGCAAACATTCCACATCATAGGTTTCAGAGATGTCTTTGTGGATTTCTCTCCAACAGCAAGAGAAACAAAAAAGAACATAAACAATCAGGACTACCTCTAAGTAAAAATCTTCTACACAATGAAAGAAACATCGCTAAGACAAAAAAACCTTACTGAATGGGAGAAAATATTTGTATACCAAACATCTGACAAGGGACTGATATACAAGGTCTACAAAGAATGAAACATTCCATGAAAGTCAATCAGGGCTCTCACCACTGGCCAGTATTATTAATATTACCTTTCGTTTTTCATCATCTGGATAAGTCCAATAGGAGATACAGTTTCCAGAAAGAACACACCATCTCCTATGCCAGGCACCAAAGCCACTAACATCTTCAAATATTGTCTGGAAAAGTCATAAGAAATCCTGACTTTAGAATTTTGAGGATCTATTAAATATTAATTACATATGTTAAATTTCAACATGTTATATATTTCATACCTTCAAATATACTTGCATGATTTTAATCGTTTTCTCTTGCCTCAGTAATAAAAATCACTGATTGCTCACATCCAGAAATTTACCCAGATTTCTAACATCATCAAAATGTATAAGGCAGATACAATGCTATATAAATAAATAGTTATCTAATTTTAGGCTTTTTTAAAGTATGGTATCCCTAATCACCAAATGTTCTAAAAATAAAAGTGTTTCAAGTGTTAGAAAGTAAAATGAGAATATCATACCAAATTTACTGAAAAAATTTATGATAGCTTAAGTGAGACTTATCTTAATGTGGAAAATAGGCATTAAATTTTTATTCAGGAGAACAAAACAGAACTGGAAAAGAGTCAGCTCATGTTTTGTACCTTGATGGGTCACTATGATAAACATTAGAACTCCATGGCTACTGCTGAGCCATCACACATACTTGGTAATAGCATAACCTCCCTGCAGTTAGGCAGCTGGCCAGCTCATGCTTTAGGAATACTAATTACATCCTAGAGCCAGGTGAAGCAGTAGTGTTTGTTAAGGACTGGAATCTGGAAGAGGTAACTAATAACATGATTTTTTCCATGGGAAAACTTCTATTTTAACAGTAGAAGTTGCTTCTTCTCTGGAAGACAATTTTCCAGTTTTAGCCATAACTGAGCCCTAATTTACATAAAAGTCCTTATTTTTAATTGAAAAAGAGGAATTCCTTTAGGAACTGTTATGTTAGTGAACAAAGCAAGGTAAAAACGCAATAGTGCTATAAATCAGAGAGGTTGGCAAACTTTCTGTAAACTTTGTTGGTGACGATTTTATACAACTCCGCTGCTGTAGCACAAAAGCAGCCAGGCAATAGTAAACAAATAAACCCAGAATGAACCCATGATGCAACAAAACTTTATAAAAATAAGCAATGGGCCATACGTTGTTCATCCCTTATATAGATAACCTAAAGGCATCTTTGTGTTTGATTCAGAAATCATCAATGCTTTTCCACATTAAATTGCTCAGTAATCCTGACACCAAGCCTATGATAGTAGGATAGATATTTATTAATTTGTGTGAATTTACTGAAAGGCAGTTTGAGTTATGATGCAACGGGTTAAGGGCAGTGCTGTGGAGCTGTCTGTCAGCAGCTGCTGCGCAAGTTCGATGCTGGGCAGGGAGATTCCCACATGGTGCAGCAGACCTCTCCTGTCTTGCCCGCTGCTCCCCTCAGCAGTGTAATTCCGTCGAGCTACCTGTTCTGCTCCCCACTCTGTCTCTGGTGAACCCACTCATCGCCCCACACCTCTGGCCTGCACCCCAGCTTGCATGCATAAATAAATCTTTAAAAAAAAAAAAGCACAACCACTGGCCATGGAAGAAAGTTACTTTGTGTTTAGAAATGTTTCCATACTAGGTCTTTCTTGGTGGTCTAGGGGTTAAGTCTCAGCTCTATCACCACTATGACCTGAGTTGGACCCCTGGCCAGGGAATTAACCCATATAGGGTACAGCAGACCTCTCCTATCTCACCCAGTGCTCCCCTTGGCAGTGTATTTCAGTAAATCTGCCTGTTCTGCTCCTCAGTCTGTCTCTGGTTCTGGTGAATCCTCTCACCTTCTGCACCTCTGGCCTATACCCAGTTCGTCTAAGCAAAAAAAAAAAAAAAAAAAAAAAAAAAAAAAAAAAAAACCTCAAATTTATTAGCTTAATTAAGTAGATCAAATTAATTAGCTTACTCCAAACATCTATTTTCTGTTCTAATCTATCCTGTATCCTCTCTAAGGTAAGCTTTTTCTAGACAACACTGCTTATAGCCACCCAAGGAAAAAATAATTTTATTTCACTCTCAAGCACAAAGTTAGTACAATGACTCACCAGTTCCCTTCTGTGTTTCTGTCCATTTTTGACATGATAGAAGTAACAAACAAGGGAAAATTTAATGGATAAGAGTAACAAAAATTATGATACCTATTATAATCAGAGAGAAATAAGACTGTGTTTTCATTTTTTATAGTTGAGGAAACTAAAAGCCAATAAAATTAAATGACAACACACAGTCACAAAGCAAAACTGGAAATTTCTAGTTGCCAATCCAGAACATGCTTGTTTTGCTGCTCATCGGTCTAGGCAGATATAGACGAATGCCATTTTAGAACGACTTAGTGAATATCTTTGGTTCTTTCATTTTTTCTTTCTTTCAGTTGACTCTGACGTATCAGGAAAGAAAAAAGAACCCAATGATTTTAATGTCAATTACTATATCTATTTCTTATAAAGGGTGGAGAGGTAATTAAAAGGCATTGTTTTGACAGGGGACATATATTGAGAATCCTGAGCAGTTTCTTACCTAATTTTTCTAAGTGTAGATGTGATATGAATGTGTTATAAGATTCAAGATAAAAAATTGAAAGAGGTCTAACTAAACCAACAGTCCAGCTCAAAATAGGTCAGACATATGCAATTAAACTAGCTACCATACAGAGTCTACAATTGCGAAAGTTGTCTACAGTAAAATATAAAAAGATGAACATTAAAAGAAAAGGTCAGCATGTAAACACTGACTTCAAGACATAAATTTATAAAAATACTTTTCTAAGAAAATATAGCGCCACCTGCTGGATTTAGCTAAGGAAGTTTGATATACAGTCACCTTGACCCAGAGGGCTTTCCAGTCTAGCTCTTTTTTTGTATACCTCACATCGATTGCAAACTGAATTGTGTTTTCTTTATGTTGTTTAAATTCCTGCTTCACAGACATAACCAAAGCCATTAAATAGTCTCTACTTTTGCACATACACATACACAATCTTCTGTAGTCTATATGCATACATTCTAGCTAAAGCTAGAAAAATTAGAAAAATAAAGCTATATGCAGCAAGAATAGAAGAATATGCTAGGGGTAAAATCTAGATGATGGGTATATTAGATCTTCACTATAAAATTCAATCAATGTCATTGTATGTTTGCAATTTTCCATTAAAATTCAGGGAGATTTCCATCCCAAACATGCAAACTTTTCACCCCAAATATGTATACTTGCTTCCGCCCCCCCCCCCAAGTCCTCTAGCTGAGGGGTATAGTTGTCATGCAAGTTAGGGGTCTGGGCAACCTCCTGAGTTCTACATTTCTGCCTCCCAGAGTTGAATTTCTCCACAATGGGTGCTTCTTTCCATCCTAGCTGGCTATCCCACTTACCTCTCTCATGGAGTAACTCAGTCTCCTAACAAGTCTAACTGAGGGTTACTACTATCCAGTCCAGTTTGCACATGGCAGTCAGAATGACCTTCCTAAATCCCAAATTTGATGCTACTCCTCTGCTTAAAACCACAAGAGTACTCCACTGGCTTCAAGATAGTCAATTCTTTAAACTTGTTAACAGTTGACACCATTTTCCCCCAACCACACTGTCCTCCTCAATCATTCTCCTTACCATCCCTCCTCCATACACAAAATCAAACTCTAAGCTGGAGCTATCCTGCATACTTGCCACTATCTGTGCCATTCTTTTCCACTCTGGAGTGAGAGAAGAAGGCACCTCTAGGTCACTGTACATGCACTTCCTTTATTGGAGCAGTTCTCACTCCTCCTCTTGCAGCCCTCAAAATTATTCAGTTAGCAGTTATCAGTTTCTTTCTGTAGTGTCATTTAAGTTTTCATGATGTTCCACCAATTTATACCCAGGCACTATCTGATCTCTCTTATTGTAGTACTGCATTGTAATTGCCTATGTACGTACATTTTTTCCAACTAAAATAAAACCTGAGGGAATATTTTTTGTGGTTTATTATACTCCAACACTAGCACAACAACTGGGCATACAGCAAATCTTTACTCAACCAATTAATCACACAGACTTCCATGCTTTTGGCAAACCAAATCTGTATTTTACAGAATTGAAAAAAAGAATACACAGATTAAGTGACGTTACTTACTAAAAAACCTCTTTCTTCAACACTTGAGTTCACTTGACACTTTATTTTTAAATAAATATGACCTTCCAAAGGAGATAGAAAGGGCACCTGCAAAGAAAGAGGTCAAATTATTTGCAAAATAGTTCCAAAGTGTATGACTTTTCTTAATAAAACATGTACAAATCTTAAATAAAGAATATTATACCTTGAAAAGACAGCATTTTCTAAAGCGAGAACAAAACTGGTGGCCCAAAAGCCACCAACTCTTTAGCAACAAAAGAATAATAAATTCATCCAAAGTGGAGCTTGATAAGCTAATACAATTTTACTTAGCAATAAAGAACAGAGAAGTACAGAAATGGAAATTAATATAGAATGTCAAGGACCCCCAAATAACTAAAACAATCTTGAAAAAAGAACTAAGTCTGATTCCCAATTTCAAAATTTAATCTAAAGCTACCATAATCAAAACAATGTGTTATTGACCTAAAGACAGACAAATAAACTAAAGAAAAAGAGGTGAGTACAGAAAATAAATTCAGATATCTATGGTTAATTGATATCAGCAAGAGTACCAAGACCATTCAATGAGGAAAGAGCAGTCTTCTTAACAAATGGTGTTCGAGAAAGTAGATATATCCATGCAAAAGACTGATGTTGGATCCCTACCTCACATACATAAAAATTAAAATGAATTGCTGACCTAAATATCAGAGTTAAAAGATAAAACTCTTAGAAGAAAACAGAGGTAAAACTTCACAATAATGAATTTGGTAATGGATCTTCAGATATGATGTCAATAACATAAGCAACAAAAGGAAAAAAAGATAAATTAGACTTCATCAAAATTAAAAACTTTTCAGGGCCTCCCCGGTGGCGCAGCGGTTGAGCGCTGCGCTGTGGAGCTGTCGGCAGCATCGACGTGAGTTCAACACCCGGCCGGGGAGAGTCCCACATGGTGGGGCAGACCTCTCCTGCCTCGCCCGCTGCTCCCCTCAGCAGTGTATTTCTGATCTGCCTGTTCTGCTCCCCACTCTGTCTCTGGTGAACCCTCTCGCCGCCCCACGCCTCTGGCCTGTACCCCAGCTTGTATGTATAAAAAAAAATAAGTAAATAAAATTAAATTGAATTTTAAAAAATTAAAAAAAAAAAATAAATAAAACCACAATGAAGTATTATTTCATGTCAGCTAGGATGGCTATAATCAAATATGGAAAACAACATGCACTGGCAAAAATGTAGAACATTGGAACCCACATTGGGCCTCCCTGATGGCGTAAGGGGTTGTCTCAGCACTATGAAGCTACTCACAATCACTGCAGCATGAGTTTGATCCCGGCCAGGGAGTCTCTCACATGGTGCAGCAGACCTCTCCTGCCTCACCTGCTGCTCCCCTCAGCAGTGTACTTTAGTAGATCCTTCTGCCCTGCCCCCCACTCTGTCTCTGGTAAACCCTCTCACCACTCCACACCTCTGGCCTACACCCCCCAGTTCTTGTATGTATAAATAAATAAATCTTAAAAAAATAAAAAAGAAACATTGGAACCCACATCACTAAAAGGAATGTCAAATAGTACAGGTACTGTGAAAACAGTTTGGTGATTCCTCAAAAAGTTAAACAGAGAATTATCACAGTGACCCCTATTCCCTCTCCTAATTATACACCCAAAAGAAGTGAAAACAGTATTCAAACAAGTACATGTACATCCAAGTTCACAGCAGCATTATTCAAAACAGCCAAAAGAATAGTCCAAATCTCCATCAACAGATGAATGGACAAACTAGTCTACACATATAATGGAATATTATTCCATCATAGGAAGTAATAAAGTACTGATGTATGCTATATCAAATATATATATATGCACATACACACATAAATTTACTTCCAAAAAATAAGTTTTCTGAGAAATAATTATCTAGAAAGTTATACATAGATAAAAAACAAAGTTATTGATTAATATAGATATTATAGTGCTGATAAATACAATGATGACAATTTTTACTGAATGCTTGTGCCAGTCTACTTTCAGGCAGATTTCTAAAATTAGTCCAAAACTAGTTTGCATTACAGAGAGGACAGAAAGCTGTAAAGAGACCTAGAAGTGCAAGCCAATATTGAATATCTGAAGAAGACTTATCTAAATGTACTATTAAAGTCTGAAATGGCCTAATCCATACTATATCCCACTACTGTCATGATGTGAGGACGATTTACTCCCAACCACGGCTGATTTACTAGTTATAGGGACACACAAAAGCATATCTAAATATTGTCCATTTAATTTCTCCCAGTGCGTATGGTAAGAGGGGTACACAAAAAGGAGTTCAACTTCCGTTATATGTTAAGAGTTCTACTTCCTATTAGGATGTAAAAGGTCACAAAATACACTATTTCTACTGTTACAATATGAAATCACTGGACAAACTAAGAAAATCTTATTTTTCTTTAAGTCATTAGAGAATTGTGGGAAGCAAAAAAATTAAACAGACCAAATTCCAGCAGGGAATATCCTCTCATAGGTAAGCCAAACTGGAGGCCACTTCACTCCCTGGGGGAAAAGGACTTGCATGGGAGCAAGCCAGCTTAAGGCAGTACATTTTGAAGGTAAAATCCAACTGAGCCTGTAACAGTTGAGTTTAGACTCTCAAGGCAGATGAGCATCACCAGGAGCCCAGAGTCTAAGCTGGTGTTCTTGTCCTACCAATTGTTCCCTACAAGAATTTTGCTACATACAGTGCCATAAGCTGAAGAAGTCTGGAAAACAGACAGAAATCTTGTAGTCTTGCAGAACTTAAATGCCAAAATTCTGCTGAAATGCTGGGTCTCATTCTCAAAATATTTGAAAGAGCTAAACCAAATCTAAAGCCAATCTCAGCTCAACTTCTTCTTAAATCAAAGAGGTCAGGCCCTAGTCCAAGCTGAGAGGAAAAAGAGCAACTTATTTGGTTTCTATTGCTCTTCTATAAAAAAACATCTGGCCTACAATTTTAAGACTGTAAGAAGTGAAAAAGCAGGAAAATGTGGCCTTCTATCAAGAGAAAACAAAACAAAAACCTGTCACTAGCAGATCCATAGATGAATTATAAGGCAAGGACATTTATAATGTTAAATAGTTGAGAACAAAAGATGAACAAAAATGGGTGAGGAGAGGGAGAATTTCAACAGAGAAATGGAAGCTCTAAGACATTCAAAAGGAAATTATAAAATGAATTCTGGTATGAAGAATTCACTGAATGGGCTAAACAGGAGACTGAAGCAAATCAGAAAAAAAAGGTGTGCTGACCGAAAAATAATAGTTACTGCTGTAAGGTGAAAATGAACTTTATTTTCAGAGTCAAGGATGAGAGCTAGCTGGGAGAAACAGACTTACACAGTAAGTTCTGATTAGCTGCTTCCTGTCAAAACCTCTACAGGTTAATCTCTCTGTACTCAGGTGGTGTTGTGAACTAAAAAAACTGGTAAATAAGAGTTTCATTTTGGACCCAAAATGATACACAAAGAAAAAAAATCAAGTGAAAACCAAAAAGAGTGTCACACACTATATTAGTATTGTATTAAATAGAAATGGAATAAATATTTCAATGCAAAGACAAAAGACTATCAGAATAAATATACCCATAAGATATGTTTATACACAGATTTGACACATGAAAACAGTCAACAGTCTAACATACATTGAACTGGGAGTCCCTAACAACAATTTAAAAAAAAAGAATACAGAGCAATACAGCTAAAAAGTTGATTACTAAAATAATCAATTATTCCAAAAGAAGGCAAGAAAGAAAAGACAAAGGGACAAAGAATAGATGAGACAAATAGAAAAAAAATAGTAGATAAGGGGTCTGTGAATTTCTTCTGTAAAAGTCCAGCTAATATTTTAGACTTTGCACATCTTATGATCTCAGTTGCTACTATTTAACTCAGGCACTAAAGCTTGAAAGGAGTTATTGAACAATACATAAACAAATGGGCATGACTGTGTTTCAAATAATTTAGTTATAAAAACTAGCAACTGAATGTCAGTTAATAATAATATATTGATTCATTAATTGTGATAGATACATTATGTTAACATGAGATTTTAATTTAAAAAAACAAATAGGCCACAAACCAGATTTATCCTGCTCTTATAAGAGACCAACCAAACCGAATTAATATTGTATTAAATAGAAATGGAATAAATATTTCAATGCAAAGACAAAAGACCATCAGAACAGATATAAATATACCCATAAGATATGTTTATAACACAGATTTGACACATGGACATAGATAGGTTGGGAATAAAGGAAGAAGATTTAACATACAAGGAGTAATAACAAAATAGACTTTAAGATAAAGAGATCATTAGAGATAAAGTGAACAATTCATCAGAAAGATATAATAATATTAAATGTTTATATACCAAATAGCATACATAGCTTTGAAATACATGAAGCAAGAATTGACAAATAAAAATTAAGCACCGAAATTGAAACTATGTTGCTCTGTCTTCCTAGATGGAAGTTTCCGGGACTCGTATTTTCTTTCAAAAAAAAAAAAAAAAATCACACTTTCTATCTTGCATGAAAATACTCATCTAAGAAATGTTTTTTAATAAATCATTCTTACTAACATATTAATACTTAGGTGAAGCCACCTCATGTCAAAAGTATCTTTAATTATAAAAGCTGCCTATGCATATATAATAGTTGAACTGACCTTTGAGTTTTTGTTTTATCTATTTTTACAGATAAACTATAAATAATTGGGGCATTTTTATAATCAGGCAGCAGAACATTTGTTTTTCTTGGGTGTGTTCCATATTACTTTGACCAGGTTCTTTTTTTAATTGACATAACATTGGTGTATAGCATATAGGGTTCAAGTATAAAGACTCATAAATCAAATTCTATACATGACTATACTATGTTTGCCTCCAAAACTCTAGAATTTTCCATTCGCGAATTTTAAATTTTAATTAAAGATTACAAACATAAGAAAAATTCAACTGGAGAGGCTATATCTTTAGAGTAAAATGGTAATATACATATATTTAAAATTTGATTTCTGGGTTAAGATAGAAAGGAAGATGCTATCTCCTCCTACCCAGTGAAAGAGAATGACATCCTAGTCAAAATAATATGATTTCAGTCTAAATTTTACTTAATATTAATTGTCAAAAATTTCATCTTTCAACAGAATTAAAGGGGGTTATTTTGGGCCCAAAAGTATAAATTTCAAGAGACGAATTCCATGAGACAAACCCCAAGTTTATGAATTTTAAAAGGCATCCATAATGTAGAATCAAAATATCACATGCCTCATTAATTTATTTGTTATAAAATCCCTAGCCTTTTTCTTGTCCATATTGTCAGGTCTAAGGTTATCAGAATCTCAGTGCTAATTAATAGTATTCCATTGTTTAGGTCAGAGAATATTGCTGGTAAAAATCTCAGAAAGATGAAAAGATTTGGGGTCCTCCCTGGTGGTACAAGGGGTTAAGTCTCAGCACTGTGAAGCTATCCACAGCCACTGCATCAGGAGTTCGATCCCTGGCCAGGGAGCCACATGGCGCAGCAGATCTCTCCTGTCTCACCCGCTGCTCCCCTCAGCAGTGTATTTCAGTAGATCCATCTGTTCAGCTCCCCACTCTGTCTCTGGTGAATCCTCTCACCTCCCCCCCACACACCTCTGGCCTACACACCAGCTCTGTGTGCATAAATAAATCTTTAAAAAGAAAAAAAAGAAAAAGAAAATGTTCTCTTTTACTTCTCCAACTGTGAAAAGCAGACAATATTCTTGGTTAGAAGGTTATCCTGATGAAGTGAGGTGAGAATATTCTCAAAGTCAATTAAATAGGATTATTATATGAGTAGAGATGGTCTTCCATTTTCCCCACCAATTTAAAAAACAACCATACTTAGCTATCTAAATATTCTCTTGCATCAACTACAAGCTACTGGAACAAATATTTGCTCCCTTCTGCTGCTCCGAAAAGCACCTCTAGGGCAATTTTTATATCTAAATGGAATATGTGACTCAGAAAAACTTTAGAGAGACCAATCAAACTGAGTGATTTGATCTTGCACTAACTCATGTGGTTGACTAAGCTATTTTAAAGAAATTATTAAGAGAATGAAAACATCGTAAGTTAGTCTTAATTTGTATGACATTTTAAATTAAAAGCCAAAAAAATTTGTCTATATTTAATATGTCCTTGAAATCTATATTTAATATGTCCTTGAAAGGAGTAATGCAATCTCCTACACTTGTAGAAATTTGGCTATGTAACAACATTGAGTAATTAATACAGTTCACAGAACCCCAGTACATATATGTAATTTGCAAATATTGTTTTTAGGAATTTAAAATATCATCCAGCATTTTGTAAATTAATTATTTCTACACACGCACAGAATGTTTGCAAATGATCTTGACAAGGATATTTAAAATCTTTTTTAAAATTCTTCTAAAATATTTAATACTTACTGTAATTTTAATGTTAAGGGCATTTTAACTTCAAAATAATAAAATATTAGCTATACAGCTAAAGTTTTCTACTTTTATGTAAAGTTTTCTACTTTTATGTAAAATATAACCAAGAACTCTTTTGATATCTAAAACATCAAAATTACTACAATATTGACAATTTTAGACACAGTTATTAACTTGGCATTTTAGAATCCAGAAAAATCAATGTTGAAGTAACTAGAATAAGTTAAAAACTTACAACATAAAAAATGGAGAAAAGCCCAAATACCAAACATGCATGGGAAAAAAGAGAACTGTCAAAGTCAACTTAAAAGATTTATGAAAGTAAAGAAAAAGATACCCATCCACAATAGTCTAAAAAAATAATGTACATCCTTTCCTTAATTATTCAAAACAACCAAAAAGATATGAGAGTGGTTAGTGAAACAAACAGGTATGGACCAAAGTTAAAGACTGATTTTTAACCTCATTAGTTTCAAGCAAAGAAAATATGGCAACCTTTTCCTGGAACATATAGCCCAGTAGCTCTCGCTCTTTTACATCATAATTTATCTAAAACAAACAAAATAAAAGACAAAGAGAAAAAAATCCAAGATCACTCAATTTGTTAAGCTACCTGAATTACTAAGTAAAAACTCACATAATTAAAAAAAATTAACAGGGTAAAATACACTTAGGCATTAACAATAATCAAAATTCCAGTCTCTTTTTTGCTATCAATTAAAAGAAAAACAGTTTACAGAATTTTAAAATTAGACTGTTGTAATCTAACTAAATATTCTATACTGAGAAACAAGACCTCAAAGAGATGAAGAGACTGCTCAGTGACAAAGAAATTACTAGCAGGTCAGAAACTAGGCCTCTCTATATTCTGACTACAAAAACCTCTTACAATACTTTAAAATACCATTGTGTTATATAGCAGGTGTTAATCCATGGAATAAAGTTTGCCTCTAGTTCTTACTCCTTAAAATGGATGTTAACAATGAAAAATTTAGTTATATTATGGTAAAAAGGTACTGATAGTATTATTACACAGATATGAATTTTGAAACTTTCTAATTGGTGGGGGAAGTTAAGAAGAAAATATATTTGATTCATAAGTACTTTCCCAAGAAATTATCTCTTTTCCTAGTTATTCTAAAAGAAATCTGTAAAACATTACCCATTTCAAAATAGTGCTTCAAATGGGCCAGACAAGTTTTTAAATTAATCACTTAATATCTACATGTGAGAAGTAATACTTCTTTAGTCAAAAGTGACAACATACATTACTTTGAAGATTTAAATTATTAAGATATAAGGGAGAAATAATTCTAGGTAGAAAAAAAATCATTTACATACATCCATGCCTAGTTAAAATATGTAATTCTCAGAACATATATTTTTAGCCAAATATTTCAAATACTTAAAAGTATTGAGGTATTGACTTAATTTTCCTAAAATTAAGTAAATAAACAAATTTGGACTACCTTGTCCAGTGCAAACTTAGTGTTTCCTACTGAAGATAATGATAGCACGTAAGATCCAACAAGGGCAAAATTGCTGGTACGCACAGCATTGAGACCACCTGGACTGGCCATAACTGTGAAGAAAAAGGAAATGAAGTTTAGTCCACAATAACTCGTATAAGTGCAAATAACAATTCATTACCCCACCACAACAGAACAAAATTAAACTGCCACACAGAAAATTGTCTCATTTTCCTCCATCACTGAATATGGGAGGTAGGAGGGCGTGGAGGAAGGGGATGCCAAATCAACATGTTTCCTAATGAAAAAAAACTGTTCAGTATTTTATATTAAACTTAATGAGGCACAGGCACTCTCTACTTAACTGGGACTGATATGCTTTTAAAGACACAATCTAAAAATGCGTACATAAGAAGCAGTTTTCCTATAAGAGATCTGAAAAGACTTCACTGTTGTTTATAATCTACGATGCCACAATGAGCATCAAATACTCTATCTGTACAAGTTATTCTCTTTCACTAAGAAGAGACCAAAAATCAAAGTTGATAATGAAACCAGTTCCATCCTAATACCCTCTGGAAAACATAGGTCTATAGCCATTTAGGAGAAGGCCTTTCCTGACTTTCTGGTACAATAGTTCTCAGTGAACTAGTAAGATGATTTTCTCACGCGATACAATGCCAGTCATGATGAGTAGAGGCAGAAGAAGTAAACTACAAAATGTGGATAGCACAAAACAATTCTACAGAACAGAAGTTGGAGTGGTATATGCAGAAATTGTCAAGTGAATAGGTATTATATGCATACTGCTGTCAGAGCCTCAATAATGTGATATAAGCTTATGGTAATGTCTGACAAAGTGCAGCCAGACAGCATGTTATTCTGGCCAGTAACTGCATGTGTTACTAAAAACAGAAAATATTATTCAAGGGGACTAAGGTTAACATTCATAAATCAAGATGGCTTATATGTAAAAGTATGCAATTGCTTAGTTCTTTTCCTTATTATAGTATTGCTAATAGTTCAAAATGTACTCACCTGAAGAATGAAGGTTGCTTTTCTAAAAAAAAAAAAAAAAAAAATGGTGTGAAAAATAACATGTTAGTCCTTTGTTATAGAAATGTAATTAAAATATAACTCTTCAATAATGCAAGAACACATTTCAGAGAAAATTATTTTTTCCTATGTAAATATCAGATTCCCTACTCTTCATCACCAGCATATTTTAAAGATTTCTATAATGCTAAATGTTTAAAATTGGTTAATCAGCTTACAATCTTATGAGTAAGATTAACATTTCCTAAGGGAGCTCAATTTTTTAAAAAATTTACTTACTGTAGTTATAGATGTGAGAAGTCGTTTTGGAGTAATAGCCTAGAAAAAAAAGATAATTAAGATAATTTAGTATATTTCCTATTAAACATTATGATCGGGAACTTAAAATTAACCAGTGCTAAGACACTGCCACATAAAAATTAATTCTTAAATATAAATACATTATACTTCAATTCTTTATTAAGGCTTTACTCATACCATTATGACATTTTTGTTAGAGCTAAATAAAATTAGTTTAAATGATGACTTGGAAAAAGCACAAAAGAGCAAAGATTGGGAAGGCCAGAAATCAAGCTAGACATTCTATTCCTTATTCCGACACAGGATATTCCTTACACCTGACCACGGCATTCTTGTACTGGCTTAGAGAACTCAGTGAGAGTTCAGAGAAAAGGTATGAAAAAAGTTTTAAAAGGTTAAAAGTTAGTTGTCAATCAAATGTAGAGAAAATAGAATTAACTAACCTGAATATATCAGTAGCTTATACTTAGGGTTATGATCACTTCACTGCTAAGTTTACTTTCAATATTCATACCTACTAAACGCAGTTTCTAGAAATTTGAGATATAAAAATCATCCAAAAACTTTAGAAACACTAAAATCTGTACATAAATTTAAAGTGACATGATATATACTATTTCTGATTATAATATTTTTACTAGGTTTCTTTTCACCTTGGACTTGTATGCTTTTTTCTTCTTATCAGGGCCTGAGAAATCTTTCTTTTGTACCTATACACAAAACCAAAACACAGTTAGCTTATAATCTGCTGTCTTTAAGAAAAATACACTGTTATTTCTGTAGACACAGATAAGCTTATTTTAAATGTATATGGAAAGGCATAGGTCTTAGAATAGCAAAAAACAATCTAAAAGCAATAAGACAAATTAGCAAAAAGAATACATTACATGTTATTTTTGAAGGTTTTAATTGCTTACCAAGCTGTAAACCTCAATATTTATTTCAAAGTCATTGGACACATCTTGCCTGGAAAAATAAAGCATTAAATAAAACTTTAAAAATAATCAAGTTACACCATTAAGAAAGATACCACAAATACTGTTATAAGACACTCAGAGTAAAATAATTCATAGTATTTTTAATTAAATATAATAGTTATAAGCCATTAAATAATAAAAATTGGTAAAGGAAGTTTATTTATTTTCTTTAGTACTTTTTAACTCGAGACCTTCAATAAGTTTTCTTTACAAACTGGATTTTGACTCTTATTCCAAACTATATCTGTGACACTACATATGAATGTCTTTTCATTGAGATTGAATATTAAGTATATGATGAAATTTAAAGCATATATTTAAAAATTATGCTCCAGATTTTATTTTTATATCTACATATAAACTGTTTGCATATATACACTTCAAAACACTAAATACCTATATATAATTGCAAGGAAGAAATGTGCTACTTACTAGATTGATCAAAAACAAAGACAAATTAAGCCAACAAATTGAAAACTGAGTTATTTGTCCATATAAAAAGAATATATTAAGTTTCAAAGAAATATGTGTCTGAACCACTAAGAGTCAAATTCACTTACAGAGTAAATGTAGTAGTAAATGTCAAAGCATCACCATTAAGAGAGTTTGAAGTACTTGCTAAAGGTGTGGCTACCATATTTTCAGCTCCTGCTTTTAGTATTATTAAGAAATAGTAATTTGCTGCATCTGCAAGAAATAATCATATTATGTAATAAGCACAAGTTAAATCAGTACTCTGGAAGATCATACTGGTTTTGAATTGTACTGCAGACAAAATCTGCTCTTAGAGGCAGGCAGATTTCTGACAAAGTACTGATCCTTTGGATGGGACAAATTTATATAAAATTTGTTTTAAAATTACTAAAATCCACTTTCTAAACACAAAGAAGCAAGTAAGACATAAACAGTCATGGAATGAGCCATGGAATAGTTAATAAGTCATGGAATAGTTCTCTTCCAGTTATGTGAACTGAACTGAAATAACTTCCCTTCACATACCTCAACTTTGCTCCCTCGATTTCAACTATTGACCCCTAATTTTATAGCAAATAACATGTGCATCAAAATGGTATACTATGGTTATTTCAAAAGTGAGGTTAAAATCCTTATTTCTGTGAAAGTAACTCAGTGATAAATTTTAATAAAAACAAACTATTTCTTCATTGTCATAAAGTAACTATTATCTAAAGGTACATACTAAATTAGCAAAAGATTTCTGCCCATTCCATCAAAATCACACAGCAAAAATTAGAACCTTAAATTATTTCATTTCTATATTGATGCTCAAACTCTAAAGATCTCAATTCTTCACTTTTCCTATACCTCGAAAATCATTTTTCACCTCTGCCTTGCCCTCTTTTCCTTCAAAGAGAATGTTTCACATAAATAAAAATGTAACAAATGTTGAAGAAAAACTTACTTAAAACTGAATTGTATTACGCTTGCTATGATTACCCTGCCCTGCTTTCAGATCCTGGTAGCATGTTTTCCTTAACCCGTGTGCTTATATATGATTTTTAGTAGGTTACAAAGTTTAGAAAAGTTTACTTATTCAACCTAAAAACGGGAAGGGAATAAAATTTCAATAGCAGTATCATCATTATCTTCACTCTTCACTCCCATAGCCAGTAAATCAGGATTTAAAGAACAAATTTATAAAAAGGGGTGAATTTTAAATAAAATCGACTAAGTGAAATAAGTTCTTTTAGATGACCCAATGCTTCTCACAATATAATTAATCGAAAGTTGAATGATTTGCTGTGTCAGAATACCTCATCTTATGAAAATATATTTTGTTTAAAATTATGTTTAATTAGCCTATTTTCAGTTAGAGCAATGCCTTTTACCGTATAGATCAATAACACCATATATGAAAGTTTCCCTTAGTATTATACACATACATTCATAAGAGGAACTAAAGGCCCAAGAATACAGTTTTGCATCTTCGTGTATGATCTTGTTCCCATCTGCACAATTTCAATGTAGCTGAGATTCATAATTAAGCATATGATCTACCAATAATGCAAATAAATATCACCATACCTGGTTTCTGAACTGTACTGCAAACAAAATCAGCTTTTAGAGGCAAGCGTATTTCTGACAAAGTCACTGATCCTTTGGATGGGGCAAATTCACTCTGGGATATAGGACTGATCTTATTCTTCCTCTGAGGCCCTTCATTCTTCAGTTTATTCAATTCATCAATCAAAAGTGTTCTCTTCTCAGCTATGTAGAAATATGCAAATCAATATTCCAAGCATTAAAATTAAGACAGTTTCTAAATGAGAAAAAGTTCTATTTCAAAAACATGCACTGATTTGGCAAGCGCACACAAAACCAACCACAAAATCAGTAACTATTTTTACACAAACAGGTAGTAAAGAGTTGGATAAATCTTTACTTCTGTTTTCCATGTCCTCATAATTTAATACTTCAACTTTTGGTCAGTTTTCTCATATAGTATGTAATCTCTCAACTCCAACATGCCCTTTCATTTTCACCACTCATACAAACACAACAAAATCCACATGTATTTTTTAGCTATATATAGATAAGTACAGTTAAAGCATATGTATGTATATATGTGTATACTTGTAATAATGTATTGATATACTTGTCTTTGGCATTCTTCACAGCTACATATCTTTAAAAGCATTGCAGTTGTTTCACCTCTTCTGCAAACTACATTTAATTTTACCTGTACCACAAATCTTATGGCATATGAAACAAAAAGTGTCTTTCTCCAAGCAGAAGTTTCTATAATATACTGAACAAAATGACTTTTTCCTGGGTTGAAGGAATTGTTTCAGGTGTGCCACACATACTTGCAATTAGAAGAAGTCTTTCTGCTTCAGCTTCTTCTAGTGACCCTTTCCCATGCTCTTCATCAACACAGCAGTTAAGAGCTTGGCTAGCTTGATAGATCACTGTCTGCTGCAAATTTATTTCATTATTGAGGTCCTAGTGAAACCAATGAGAGGAGAAAAAACACATTTTAAATTATTAATATTTTAATTGATTTAAACTTTAATTCTAACTAGTAAGGTTGGATAACTTTCAAAATTTACAGAGAATAAAGTAAAAATGTTAGTTTTACTTTTCAAGTTCTAGACAATGCACCAAAAACATTTAAGAGTCTAAAATAAGTAAGCCATAAACATTCCTCCTTACAAAAACACTTAACTCATAAAAAAAGACCTTTCTCATTTAAACTGAATTCAAGAGTGATTTACTGAGCTACTAAGCATGTTCTAGTCACTCAGGGTATAGAGATGGGTAAGGCACTTGTCCTCGGAAAGCTCACAATCTAGTGTAGGAAATACTTCAAATCCCCTTTCTACAGATTTGTACAAAAACACATACCTGCATTTTCTGTTTGATATTAACATGAGAAGAAAAGGCACTCCTTTTTTCATCCAATTTTGAAATAACATCTTCCTTCCGAACAATCACCTGCTTTATAGAAGGACGTTCTGTTTCTTTGAATCGTTGAGATCTATATGCATCAATGCTTCAGGAAATAAATTATACTCTATTAAAAATCTATCACTACATTGAGCCCTATCCTTTATTGAATATATCAGCAGTATTTGATACTGACATTGTAAAACACTTCACCAGAATGCAAAATGCCATTGGGTTAAAGAGAGGCTGACAAAAGTTATTCCAAAGTTTAACACAGATGAATGATCAATAACATGATTATAAACTATAGTACAACTTATTATGTCAATTTAAACTATAACCCTTATTGAGTAAATGCCTTCCAACAATGTGCTTACCTATAAAGAAGATCAGGATCTTCTGAACTGATACTATCACCAGACTCAGCTCGAGGGACACGGGTTCTTTGGAATTTTCCTGGCTTTGGACTTTCATCACTTATGCTGGTGTCTTTCAATTCCAATCGAGGAGAGGAAACAAAACTCTGCAGGAAAGTACATCAGACATTAGATTTTACGGATGACACCGATTCTGATCAT
This sequence comes from Scalopus aquaticus, assembly GCA_004024925.1. Lineage (NCBI taxonomy): Eukaryota > Metazoa > Chordata > Mammalia > Eulipotyphla > Talpidae > Scalopus > Scalopus aquaticus. The sequence goes on from PVIJ01006797.1 coordinate 20,993, forward strand.
TCTGAGGAACTGAATTAATTCTTCTTTAGGAAACAACACCCAAAAAGTCAATTGATTTGTCCTAAAAATGAAGCAAAATAAATTCTGAAGAAGTAAATGAATAAATAAAAGTTCATAGACAGCTGGAATCTACACTTGTAACACTTAAAAAAATTTCTAATTGAATCAATTTCCAAACAGCACATTTATTCAGTTTAATGTTACAGCTAATAATAATAGCTCTTAATAAACGTTAGTTATCTGTCAGGTGACAAATATTAATATACTAATATGGTTTAAAAGTCACATGAACCCCATGATGTAGGTACTACTTTTAAACTCCCTTAACTGATAAGGGAACTATGTAAAGATGTTAAATAACTTAACCAATAAAGAGTCAGCACATGGCAGAGTCAAGATTTGGGTCCAAATATTTGGCCTTTTAAGCCATGTTATACTTGGGATTTTATCTAAGATGACAGGAAACCACTGCAGGGTTTAAAATTCTCTTTTAAGAGAACTGACATCAGGTCTGCATAATACCCTAGAGTACAGAGTGCTAAATCCCCAGGTACTTACTAAAACAGAAAGGAATTCCACTGCTACTTAGTTTCTCTATGCCCCATGCTGATTATTTAATCTTTCCTTACCTCTGGACTTACCACACCAACTGTCTGTGCTAATGGAGCAAGCAGGGACATTGAGGAGATATTCAGTCCATCTTCCTGTTCCTCACTGCTTTCTGCTTCTGCTTGATCCATCTCCTCTTGGCTCTTTTCCACATCCAGTTCACCTTCCTCTAGGACATCACTGAAGATGTCATTGATTACTTTGGAACTATTGATATCATCATCATCATCCACACTCATTTCAATTTCACGTACCACTTCTGAAAAAATATTTCAATTGGTGAGTATTGTAATTCAGACCTTTAAGAATTAAAAGGATAGGGCCTCCCTGGTGGCGTAGCAGTTAAGTGCTGCGCTGTGGAGCTGCGGGCAGCGGCAACACAAGTTCAACGCCCCGCCGGGAAGATTCCCACATGGCACGGCAGACCTCTCCTCCCTCACCTGCTGCTCCCCTCAGCAGTGTGTTTCCGTTGATCTGCCTGTTCTGCACCCCACTCTGTCTCTGGTGAACCGTCTCGCCACCCCACACCTCTGGCCTATGCCAGAGGTAATCCAGCTTGTATGCATAAATAAATAAATCTTATAAAAAAGAAAAGGATAGCAGAGAAGACCTAACATTCATATGTTTACTAAATTAACAGGAAAAAACACTCTAAGAAAATGCACCTCCTAAAAAAGCGAACAAACAAAAAAATAAAATAATACTAGTGTATGAGACCAAAATTATTTTCAAAGTTCCAATAAGATTTCCAAGCAGTAAAGGTTGGCACTATGAAAAGCTGATTCAAAACTGTAAGAAAGAATATTAAGAAAAAACTCAAACAGCAAGATAATGGCCAGAAGCTTCAGACTAACAAAAAAAATGTTCTTTCAAATAACTTCTTCTATTGTTAAGAGCTGCCCTTTCACATGGTAACCAATAATAAATTATTAACAGCACTTAGGGCAACACTCATAAATAAGCTTTATGAGTATCGGCGGAGTATGGGAGGGATCTCAGTACTAATTCTCCCTATGAAAGTGAGTGATTGCCTTAATCAGATTCTCATAGTGTTCTGTGATCTAAAGATAACTTAACAGTCCTATACCTTTGTGGAAATCAGAGCATTTCCTTGCTGATTTCTGTATAATAAAATCACAAGATATTTTGAGGTACAGAACCATATAAAATTGAATATGTGCCTCTACCAATGTATTATTTCTTATAATGTGTCCAGAGTGACTAAGAAAAAAAGAAAGGAAAAAAAAACAAAAACTAACCAGTCTGCTGCTCAGCCTTTGGGTCTGAAGTTACATTTAAGGACTTCTTTTCTTCTAAAAACAATGTTATTTTCAAAGGGCTAGACTTTGTCATTTCACATTCAGTGAGACCTAAAAAAATTTTAAGAAAGACCATATGAATACAGGTAACAAACTCAAATTTTCAGCTAAGAAATCTTAGGTCTTTTTTCTTAACTATAAATACAAAACAGCTTTTGTTTTAAAATATTGAGACCTAGAAATACATAAAGAATCTCTCCAAACACCTGTTCTCTTGTTTCCCATTTCTGCCTCCCACCAAGTGAGAAAGGAAATGAAAGTATCATCAGGCTATTGTTTGTTCTTCCAGTTTTTGTCTTGAAGTGTGTATATGTGTATGGATGTGTATGTACTACTGATCATCTCAAATTCGTTTTCACTTTTTAAAAAAGCATAGATTTAAACACTAAAACTAGTAATAGAAGGAAACTCCTTCAATATAATAAAAGTCAGATATGAAAAGCCCACAAGGAATTTATACTCAAAAGTGGAAGACTAAAAGTTTTTTCTCTAAGATGAGGAACAAAAGGATGTCCACTCTCATCACCTCAGCTTTGGAAATCCCAGAGTCACAGGCTAGAGAAAGTATCCAAAATTTGAAAGTATCCAAAAAGGAATCCAAATAGGGAAAGAAGAAATTAAACTGTCACTATTTGCAGACGATATGATTATATACATAGAGAATCCCAAAAACTCCATAGAAAAACTACTCAAAACTATAGACCAATTCAGTAACGCAGCAGGATACAAAATAAATGCACAAAAATCAGTAGCCTTTCTATATGCAAACACTCAGTCTGAAGAAGAAGAAATTAAAAGAATTATCCCCTTCAAAATCAAAACCAAAAAAATCAAATACCTAGGAATAAACCTAACAAAAGAGGTAAAGAACTTTTACAAAGAAAACTACAAAACGCTGTTAAAAGAAATAAAAGAAGACACAAAAAGATGGAAAGACATCCCCTGCTCATGGACTGGAAGAATCAACATCATCAAAATGGCCATCCTACCAAAAGCAATCTACAGATTCAATGCGATTCCGATAAAAATCTCAAATTTTAAAAAAAGTAAAATTATCTCCATTAATAGATATCTAATAAACAAATTCAGCAAAGAGGCACAATATAAAATTCAAGACTCAAGATCAGTTGTATTTCTATATACTAACAATGAACAATCTGAACTAGAAATTAAGAAAACATATGCTTACAAGAGCATCAGAAAGAATTAAATACTAGGAATAAAACTAATCAAGAGGTGACAGACTTATACACTGAAAACTACAAAACATTGCTGAATTACAGAAGACACATACACAGTGAAAAAAAATCCTGTGTTCATGAATTGAAATACATGATGTCATTAAAATATCAATGATACCAAAGCAATGTATGGATTCAACATAATTCCTTATAAATCCCAACAACAATTTTTTGAGAAATAGAAAAGTGCATCCTGAAATTCATGTGAAATGTCAAGGGATTCTTAACATCCAAAATAATTTTGAAGAACAACACAGGAGACTGACATTTCCTGATTTCAAAATGTATTACAAAACTGTATTAATCAAACCAGTATGATACTAACATAATGACAAATATATAAATGGACTAGAATAGAGAACCTATAATAAAATCTCACATATATGGTCAAATATCTTTGACAAGGTTGCCAAAGAACATTCTCTTCAATAAATGACGTAGGAAAAACTAGATATTCACATGCAAAAGAATGAAGTTGACCCCTGACATCATACATAAAACTTGACTCAAGATGGATTAAAGATCCAAATGCAAACCTCAAAACTGTAAAACTGTAACTGTAAAACTGTAAACTGTAAAACTCATAAAAGAAAACACAACAAAGTTTCATGATGTTTGATTTGGTGATGATTTCTTGGGGAAGACACCAAAAGCACATGCAACAAAAGTAAAATAGACAAATGGGATATCGAATTTAACACAGTTTTAAAAAAAGTTTTTACATCAAAAGACACAATCAACAGAGTGAAAAGGGAACCTATGGAGTAAAAGACAATATTTGCAAATCACATATCTGATAAGGGTTAATATTCAGAAAATGTTAAAAAAAAAAAACAAAAACCTACATTTCAACAACCAAAAAACAAATAAAAATGGGCAAAGGACTTGAGTAGATATTTCTCCAAGGATGATATATAAATGGTCTACAAGCATATACATCACCACTCATAAGACAAATGCAAATAAAAATCATTTGAGCTAACACTTCACACCCATGAGGAGGGCTACTATCAAACACACAGAAATTAACAAGAGTTAGCAAAGACGTGGAAAAATTGGAATGCTTGTGCATTGTTAGTAAGATTATAAAATAGGTGACTACTATGTACGGAAAATAGTATGATTATTCAATATACTAAAAAATAGAGCTATTATATAATCTAGCAATCCCACTTCTGGGTATATATCCAAAAGAAGTGAAAGTAGGACCTTGAAGAGATAGTTGCACATCCATGTGCACTATTCACAATAGCTAGAAGGTGAAAAGAACCCACAATAAACAAAAGGGAATATATGTACACAATGGACTATTATTCAGCCTTTCAAAGTAAGGGCATCTAGTCACATCCTACAAACCAGATAGATCTTTTTTTTTTTTGTTTTTGTTATTTATATCTTTTACATTATTGTGTATTCCCCTCAGGTTACCCACCACTGATTCCCCCATGAACCAATTACCATAGTCCCTTGTGCTCTTTTCACCCCTGTTTTGGGCCCTTATCCTCCCCCTCCCTCACTGAATGTCTCTCTCTTATTTGGTTCCCCTATATTCCTGCTATAAGTGAAACCATTCGATAATTTTCTCTTTCTTTCTGGCTTATTTTGCTCAGCACGATCCCTTCTAGCTCCATCCATGTTGCTGCGAATTGCATGTTTATTTTTTTGAATGCTGAATAGTATTCCATTGTGTATATGCACCACATCTTCTTGATCCAGTCATTTACTTTTGGGCCTCTACGTTGTTTCCATATCTTAGCTATTGTAAACAGTGCTGCAATAAACAAAGGGGTGCATGTATCCTTTTGGATTAATGTTTTTGTGCCCTATGGGTAGATTCCCAGAAGTTTTATTATTGGGTCATATGGAAGTTCCATTTTTAGCAGTTTAAGGAACTGCCATACAGCTTTCCATAGTGGTTGTGTTACAGGGCAGTCCCGATAAAAAATGGGGTGCCTGTCTGTGGGTTCTCAACTGCAGACACACACAATAAAATTTAAAAAAAAAAAAACGGTTTATTTACAAAAAGGGAAGGGAAAAAGATAAGGAATAAATTGGTAAATACGTCCTATCAGTTCCGCTGAGCTGGAATCTCAATGGCACACTCCAAAAAACTGGTGATCCACAACCACGAGCAATCCCCCCCAAAGCTCACATGTCTGGTATTTAAATACCTAAAACCATTGCTTAACTTTACCCTCAGTCCTCAGCATCCTTCCTTCAGTGATGATGGCATTATAGGATTTGTAGTCCTAGGTGTCTTGGATCTCTCTGGCTTGAGGTAGGGGTGGGGTCCTGGGATACGCTCCTGTCCTGAGGACCACCCTCTTACAGTTGGGCCAGTCTGCATTCCCACCAGCAATGTAGGAGAGTTTCTTTTTCTCCACATCCTCGCTAACATTTGTTGTTGCCTGTTTTTTTAATGTGTGCCATTCTCACTGGTGTGAGGTGGTATCTCATTGTGGTTTTGATTTGTATTTCCCTGATTATAAATGATATTGAACATTTTTTCATATATCTGTTGACCATTTGCATTTCCTCTTTGGAGAAGTATCTTTTTAGCTCTTCTGCCCACTTTTTGACTGGATTGTTGGCTTTGTTTTTGTTGAGTCATGTGAGCTCTTTGTAGATTTTTGTGATCAGTCCTTTATAGGTTGTATTGTGTGCAAAATTTTTTCCCAATCAGTAGGGTATCTATTCATTTTGTTTAATGTCTCTTTTGCTGTACAGAAGCTTTTTAGTTTGATGTAATCCCAGTTGTGTATCTTTTCCTTCACTATCTTCGCTTTGGGGTATGTGTCTTTAAAAATCTTACTGAGATGTATGTCGTGTAGTGTTTTGCCTGTTTTCTCCCATATATTTTATGCAAACCAGATAGATCTTGAGAATGTTATGCTGAATTAAATAAACTAGTCATAAAAAGTCAAATACTTCATGACTGTACTTACATAAAGTATCTAAAGTAGTCAAATACATAGAAACAGAATGGTGATTATCAGAGGCTGACTTGAGAGGTTAATGGGGAGCTGTTATTTAATGGATATAGTTTCAGTTCTACAAGATGAAAAATTCTGGAGATCTATTTTACAACAATGTGAATACACTTAACACTGCTGAAGCGTGCATTTAAAAATTTTAGTAATGTATTTTTACTGCAATTAAAAAAAGTTTTTTTAAGAATCTAGATACATTAAATGTTATTATATACAAAACTTAGTCTTTTAAGCAGCTATATAATCTTTGATCACACAGATTTAGCATGAGGTATTTAAAAAGTCTTCTACCAATAGCTATGCATTTAGGTCATTTCAATCTTATTACTATTACAAATGGTGCTATAATTAATCTCTCTGTACATCCACCTTTGCACACTAGTTCTTACAGAAATACTTGCAGAGAAGCAGAATCAAAACATACATACTTTATAATTTATAGAACACATATACTATAATTTAATAGATACTACTGATTTTTTCCTCCAAAAAAAAAAAAGTTGTAGTAATGTACTTTCATCAAAAACATGAGTTCTTACTCTAGAAAGAAAATGAAGAAAAAAGTATATTGCATGGCTAGAAATGAAAAAGTGTATGGAAATGAGTCTTTTTTTACACAAAAGCAGCATTTCTGCTTTCCAATCCAATTTCCAAAACTACAGTAGACAGAAAGCTACATCTTAAGTGAAGCATGAATAGAAAATGCTGACCTGTAGGCTCTGTAGTAGAAGGCTCTTTTGTTGGTGTCTGACTTCCTGTCACCTTTTCTGTTTTGGGAAGTGATCGGGTATTTGAAACAACTTGATGTTTTTTGAGGGGAGTGTTCTGACAGTGAATTTCCTGCAAGAAGCAAATGGAGAAATGTTTTATGCCTCAAATTATGTCTTTTTTACATGTTATTAAATGAAACAAACAAGAGCCATTATTCTACATAAGCCTCTTCAAATCAAATAGGTGATGTATGTGAAAGATCCAGCCATGTTTAGAACATACAAGCCCTTAGTTAGTTTGATATCTTTGGTAATTTCTACTATGTAATTCCTTTTTAGCAACTAAAAGGCAAGAGAGAATGAAAATTCATACCAGAAATCAGTTTCACATAAACCAATTAAAGTAAAAGCACACACAGGGAAAAACAATTCCCTCTTTATGACTTACTTTATCCCACATCTATAAAATCTAGTGGTAGTTCTTATATTAGGACTTCACTTACCTGTTAACTCAGTGGGTAAATGCAAAGAAAAAAAAGAACAAAAACAGATTGAAAGGAAAAAAGAAAAGCAATTCCTTTATCTGAGCCTTTTTTCAGTCACTTACAAGGCTATAGAAGAAAAACATTCACTGCTTGTTTCTGAAAACACTTTATGATTAAAGCAATAGTAGAAATAACCAATAAGAGTAATAATAAAAGCAACTAATACTGACATAGTTTAACATGTACCAGTCATCTTTCTGAATATTTTGCATTATCGCTGCACTTAATCCTTCCAATAACCCTGTGAGTTAGGTATACTATAATCTCCATTTACAGATTAGAAAACCAAGACACAGAAGAGTTAAGTAAATTGTACACACAAGTTAATAGTGGGAAAGCCCCTGTTACCATATTAGAATTTTCTATACAAGCATATGTGCAACTGTCTGGAGAGGGATTCTACAAGTTTATCAGAAATTATTTAGCACAAAAGAATTTAAGAAACGTTGTTCTATAGCATCCACAGTTGTAGAAGGAAAGCCATGAGAATATGATACACTGGCAAGCAAGGCTTCAGACAAAAGAGTGACCAGTGATGTCAAATGCCGCTAAGAGGTCAAGTTAAAGGCCTGAACACTGATTACTGATTACAGAAGATCACTGGTGAATTCAGTAAGGTTAGTGATCCATGGAGTGGGTAGTGGTGAGAGCCTGAATAGAGAGATCAAGAGGGAGGAGAAAAATTGGAAGTAGCAAGAAGAGACAGCTCTCCTAGTAGAGCTAGGATGAAAAGGAGGTGGAGAACGGGAATGTGTGTGAGGCAGAGGGCAAAAAAGTTGTCTTTGTTTATGATGACAGATAATAGTTTGTGCTATGCCAATAGAGGATTAGCACATTCATTTCTTCCTACAAATACAAATTTATTGGGCTCTTTCCATGAATCAAACACTAAGAACATAAAGATGGACGAGGTTACCACACAGTAGCAGAAAGCAAAGTTAAAACAATTACAGGAAAGGGCCTCCCTGGTGGCACAACAGGTTAAGCACAGTGCTGTGGAGCTGTCGGCAGCTATGGAGCGAATTCAATGCCCGGCCGGGGAGATTCCCACACGGCACAGCAGACCTGCCTTGCCCACTGCTCCCCTCAGCAGTGTATTTCGGTAGCTCTGCCTGTTCTGCTCCCAATTCTGCCTCTGGTGAACATTCTCACAGCCCCATACTTCTGGCCTACACCCCAGCTTGTATGCTAAATAAATAAATCTTAAAAAAAAAAAAACAATTACAGGAAGAAAAATATACCAACTGAAGTAAATACAGGATGACATGATTGACAAAAATGAGGAGTTCCTAAAAAAAGGGTCAAATAAAGCACTCCATAGGGGATTAAAGTTTGATCTATTTTTAATGAAGAAGGAGCTCATCACTAAGAACAGCAAGCAAAGGCAATGAAATCTGAAAACATGGTCACATTTGAGAACACGCAAATAGTCTATATGACAGGACTGAAGCACACATGTAGAGGAACAATGGGGAGAAATCAGATCCTGCTGGATGTCAAGTAAAGCACTTTGGACAGTTTTCTGATAGTGACGAGGGGAGGTTCTCCAAGAACTTAAGTGACTATATGAATATATGCTTTTTAAAAATGTTTCTTTGGCAGAAATGAATAAAATGAACTGGAGAGTAGCCAGACTAGAAGAAGGATATCCAATACAAAGTTATGATGGTGATTACTATAACAGTGAGAAAAATACAGATGACAAGGCAACTTGGTGACAGATTTGAAAATATACCACTGCAGGTGTGTGTGTGTTTATGTGTGTGTGTGCTAGAGACCAGAAGGTGGGAAGAAGGAGCCAAGGAAGAAATCTCAGGTTGCTTTAGATGACCAGGTATAGAGTAAAGCCTAAATGAAGATAGAGACTGTATGGGGAAGATACTACAGCAAAGTGAAGAAAGCTCTATTAGCCAGTTGGACCCAGAGTTTAAAAGAGAGGGCAGTAGAGCAGAGCTGAGTTCCATTAGCATTTCTATGCTAGGTTGAAATTAGGTGAGGATAGGAAAGACACATCCCAAGGCAAGTGAGGAAAGAGCTAAGATCAGAACATTACAAAAAATGGTTTGTTAAACAAGATAATTGAAAAAATAAAACCAGTTGAGTAGGTATTTCTCAAAGAATACTGGTTAAACATACTGTTCTATTTCTACTGTTACCTACTTGAAATATAATTTTACTATTTTCATCTTACAAATATAGCCTAACACATTATTTTGTACAATAGGCATATAAAAACTAAACATATGTAGGGATTATATTGAAAGTTTATTGATGAATTTGACAGAAAATAATACAGAAGTAAAGAGATCTGGGAGGTGACTGCAATGCTTACGGATATGAGATTAAAAGAATGGCAAGCAGGGCCTCCCTGGTGGCGCAGCAGTTAAGCACTGCGCTGTGGCGCTGTGGGCAGCGGCGACGAGAGTTTGATGCCTGGCCGGGGAAAACCCCACATGGTGCAGCAGACCTCTCCCACCTCGCCCACTGCTCCCCTCAGCAGTATATTTCTGTCAATCTGCCTGTTCTGCTCTGGTGAACCCTCTCGCCGCCCCACGCCATCTGGCTTGTACCCCAGCTTGTATGCAAAAATAAATAAACCTTTAAAAAAAATGAGAAATGTAGATTCTGAGAAATATATTAGAAGCTGCATCTAAGGAGAATGTTAAAAGGAATCTGAAATCATCTGCATGATGAGAATGATTTTTAAAAAAATGATTTGAAGTAGGTCACCAGTGAACATGGTAAAGTGTTACATTAAATGGGAAATCATCACAAGAGAAAAATTTGGTATGACATTTAAGGAATTTATGAGTGGAAAGTGGCATAGTTTATTGGAATAGGGAAATACATAAAGAATTATGTTCAATATAGAATCACAAGCTAAATTCAACACTACTTTGGGATTAAGTTCACTTTTTTATCTTATCTATCTTTTAGGTAAACAAACATTTTACCTTTTTGGTTTCTGGCTGTTTGCTTCTGGAGTATTCACCTTTTTCTGCACTCCATAAGTTGCCTTTATCAAATCGGCCACGAAGAGATGCCAGTTCTTTTTCACGTTCCTAAAACCATCAAAAGCTCTATTTTACACAAAGCCAATACTATTTTTAAGAAAAATATCCAATACTAATAAATTTTGTCTTCAGTTTTAAGATTAAAAAATTCATAGTACATATGGAATACAGGACAATAATATTTCTAATTTCAAATAGGTGATACAGACAATTATCACCTATTATTTAAGATGCTATTATTTCAGTCAAAAAGACTGGTATCAGAATTCACAATTAGATTTCTAAGTCCTATGCTGAGACTTTGTAATGAATAATGTTAAATGCAGTAAGTCATACCTGCTTAAGCTGTTGTGCTAAATGGGTAGTAGATGAAGATGCATCTTGCTTGAATAATCTTTCTTGGATGGCCTTTGTATTTGGAGTGACAATGGGTGTTTTATGGGGTGTGATACGAGCTGGGCTTTCTTTGCTGTGTTCTTGACAACGCTCTCCAAAGCGTTCCAGGAAAGGCTTAATTCCTGCTCCTCCTACACAACACACACACATTTTGGTAGGCTATTCAAAATAAGTAACAATTATGACTTCTATGGAAAAACTCTAAAAATCTAGTATAGCCCCAACATACTTTGATTCTACTAGGAATATTCATTCAGAAAGTGAACAGCTGAATAAAATCTAAATTTTTTTTATCATACCATTCTATTTAATTCCATATTCTGAACTAAAGAATTTAGTTTTTAACAAAAAAAAAAAAATTAAAAGATGCAACAGTGAGGCTTAGAAAACTCTTAAACTTGTACCTCCCCGGTGGAGCAGCGGTTAAGCGCTGCGCTGTGGCGCTGTCGGCAGCGGCGATGCGAGTTCGACGCCCGGCAGGGGAGAATCCCACATGGTGCGGCAGACCTCTCCTGCCTTGCCCGCTGCTCCCCTCAGCAGTATAATTCTGATCTGCCTGTTCTGCTCCCCGCTCTGTCTCTGGTGAACCCTCTCACCACCCCACGCCTCTGGCCTGTACCCCAGCTTGTATGTATAAATAAAAAATAAATCTTTAAAAAAAAAAAGGAAAACTCTTAAACTTGATAATCAGAACCTAAATGATTGGAAATTGATTATATCTGTATTAATTATACACACTAACCAACTGGTCATGATTTGTATTTCTATATCCAATTTATTTTTTTCTTACTTTTAGGAAGTCTAACATATGAAAATCCATGGATTAAATCCTTGCTCTTTTCAAAAGAAAACTTAGGGATCATTCATTTTATCAAATGATGTCTTGATTTTACAAAGTCTTAAAGCAGAATACATTTGAAATATTATTAGGTATATTTAAAGTAGAACAAATGGTAGATTTATCACTTCCACTACAAGAATGCTAGGGTTATACTCTATAAGAGGAGGTGTGTGTGGGTATGTGTATGTGTATATATATATACATCCATACACACACACACACACCATGTGTATGTATATATGGATATATATGGATTATAAATATATATTATCCATATATATATGGATATATATGGATAGGATATATATATTATCCATATATATTATCCATGTATATATTATCCATATATATCCTATATATATCCTATATATCTATATATATCCATATATATCCCACATATTATCCATATATATTATCCATATATATCTTATATATATCCATATATATATGGATAATATATATTTATATCCATATATATCCATACATATATACACATGGTGTGTGTGTGTGTTTGTGTGAGAGAGAGTAATTGGCAAATATTTTTCTATAAAGAGTCAGAAAATAAGTACTTTGGCCCTTATAGGTCATGTGGTGACTGCAGCAATTACTCAACTCAGCATTGAAGCATGAAAGCAGCCACAGACAATATATAAATGTGCTTCAATAAAACTACATTTGCCAAAACAGGTGAAGGGCAGAATTGACCCTTGGCCATAACTTGAAGACTCCACATTACCACTTCATCCCATATCTCAGAGTCTATTAAGATTATAAAGAAATATGCAAATTAATATTTAAGGAGTCCTGGTAATCTATTCTGGGTATATCCAGTAGCCAATAATGATAATGATAATATCTATGCCATAAATCTTTAGAAAATTAGGAGTAACTAGTCCTATTTCATGTGGGGATTTTGCTATTATTTCCAATTGTCATTTTGGAAATGAAAAACTTCCTTTCCTCGCTTCCTCTCTCCTTCCTTACTTCTGGAAACCGACTGCTAGTTTCTACTTATCCCATAACTAATGAATTTCCCCACTCTCATCTGTCTACTTCTCTTTTATGATGTATTATAATTTCCAGGTAGGTTGATTTTCAAGAAGCAAAAATTTAGAACTAAAAATGTCTTTCCAGGGCCTCCCTGGTGGCTCAGGGGTTAGTCTTAGTATTATCAAGCTCTTGCCAGTCACTGCAGCACGAGTTTAATCTCCCACCAGGGAGCTAACACACATGCCAGCAGACCTCCCCTGTGGCCAGCCTGCTGCTCCCCTCAGTAGTGTATTTCTGTGGCTCTGCCTATTCTGCTCCCAACTCTGTATCTGGTGAATCCTTTCACACACAACCCTCCCCACACCTCCGGCCCACACCCCATTTCTTGTATGCACAAATAAATTTTAAAAAAAAGTCTTTGCAAAAGCAACTCTAATGAAAAAGAATAGTGTTCAAAATAAACCATATTTAAAGCATATTTTTTAGTCCTCTTTCTCAACCAACAGTATGTGGGGATGTGGCAAAAGGTACAAGTCACCATGAAACAAATATGGGTCTCCTAGAGCTAATTTTGAACTTTCAAATCTATAATTCACATACAGCATACACACATAATGTGAGAGTGTAATCATTTGTATACACATTCACTTTCTTTGCTACTAGGGTGCTTTCATAGTGAAGTTTGAAAAGCACTGCATGTTTGCTTATAAGATTATGTCTTCATTATAACACTAAAAATGTGATTTCCAATTGCATGCTTTTTTTGAAAAAAATATTTAGCATGGTCATTCTAGAAAAAAAGTATTTAAACTGCTAAAATTAAACGGGTTAAAATACTTTGACCAGTATTGATGAATATTCAATCAATTAAACTTAAATATGAAAAAGTATCATTTGATACATTCAGGCATTTGTTTCAACAAGTCGACCTTGTGCCATTCACAACTGGATATTAAAAATGCTGAAATCCGACAACCTGAAAATAGTCAGCAATTATCTTAGAGTTTTAAAAAATACATAACCTGATGCTGTAGATTTGTCCTGAGGGTGAGACTTCAGACAAATTTCTCTATTTAATTCTTTTTTGGGCTGAACTGTCTGGGACACAGCTGACTTCTCAACTGGTTTCAGTATTTCTGTTCTCAGAGGACTAACAGGAGTTTTTTGAAGTAGCTCAGGATTTTGTACATCACAATTTTTAGCATTGGCAATGGCTGGAGTAGAAGATTTCACTGGGGAAGTCGTTTTCTGAAATATGTTAACAGTTAAGTTAAATAACAATATGCAAAACATCTATAACAAAACAATCAAATCCTATTTGTTTGGAAGCCTTTATATTAACTGTGGGGAAAAAGTCTTCTTGCTCTTTAATCAAATCAATGTGAAAGGTATGGGGAAAAAACAACTTGTAAAACACTATTATTTAAGTTAAAATATGTAGTTAAGTCTACATAATATATTGATGGGTAATTTCAGAACAAGATACTCCCAATTCTTAAAAAGAAATTCATATTATCACACTATTAACTTTTAAAATTTTAACTGTTCTAGACCAAATTACATTGTTTTTCTTACATCAGTATTTACAAAACCTATACTTAATGACAATTTAAATTAATTATTTATGTGCACAGCATCATGGTACTTTATGCACATTATCTCATTTAATCTTCCCCATAACCCTTTCTTTCCCATTTTACAAATAGGAAAATAAAGTTTTGCAAATTTAAGTAACTTGTTCAAAGCCACAATTCTAATTATGTTGCAGGGCTGGGATTGACTGTAGGCCTAATTGCAAAACCTGGCTCTATACTTAAAGGCAATGCTCAGGAACACAACATTCTTTTTTCTTCATTGTTTTTAAAAATTATTGAGGTAATGTGCAAGGTAACCTTTCACACATTTTAAAAGGATATACAGTAAAAATATACCTACCCACCCTTGACAGGTTAATCAGTCAGCAATTTGCCTTTTAGAAGTAATTACAGCTACTAGTTTTCAAAGATATCTGTCATCTTGTATTGCCACACAGACACAACAAATTCTCACAGAGAAAGTAATTGTCAGTGCTGTCCCTAAAGACTATGAAGAGGCTCATTATTCCATATTACATATTTTCCATAGTATATATTTTGGAATTACATTAAATTAGTGTAACTTAGTTGTCAATGGCTAATTTCTCTTAGGATAAGGTATCAAAATCTATGATTTTTATTTTTCATAAAGCCAATATTCTAAAAACAAATAAAAATAAACTATGTTATGCAATGACTATATACATAAATACATGCATGTATTATCACTTATAACAGAAAAAGAAAAGGTTTCCAAAGTCCAAATTGCATTTACTTACCACAGAGCTGGAAATTACAACATTAGTCAAAGCTGCTCCCACAACACTAGAGGATAGGGCTTTATTCAAAGAAGCATCACCATCCCTTTGGGAACAGCATGTAGCTTCCTGCTTAACACTGCTGCTATTGATCCTAGCAGATGCTACACTTGCAGAGGAAAATTTGGACAAACAAGTGGTACCAGGCTGTTCTTGTACACTGTTTTGCTTTGCAGATGAGTAATTTACATCATCTTCCCAGGAGCAAATAGTAGCAGCAAGGTTGGCAAGACGGCCCCTTCTCCCAACTGGAGTTGCTGAAGCATCTGCGAGGGGTGGCCTGGGAGAGAAGGTGGCCTTTTCCTCTGATGGTACTGGTGAGTTGAGTGAGTCTTCTGGTGTATCATCTAAAAACATTTTCAGAAAAAATCCATTGTTACGAGTTATGTGTAATACCTGGATCACTCCATTCAGAAATTAAAAAGAAGTTAATCAATTTAAGAACTAGTAAAAAGCTCCCACGTGCAAGAAACTACCAGGCTGCTTAAATTTGACAAAATCTTTTCAAACTACATGGTACTTAACCCAATATCATTCTGCTTACCTCTATAAAATTCCTTAAAGTAAGCACTGTCCTCTAAGTAGATGATAGTTATTTTTATGTTTTAGGAATAAGCTTAATAGACCTCTAGCTTTTCTAACTGTTCCATCAGAAAGAAAGCCTTCTTATATATTAGTGTAAGTCCTCAAACATTTAACAACTAGCTTATACCTGCTGTCCTGCTTCACATTCATTAAACCATTAGTTACACTTTACCCATAAATTTCAACACAAACTATGTAATGCCTTAATGAGATTTATTTTCAAGGTCAAGGTAGGCACTAGTTAACAATTACTTTGAAGAATGTTCAAAATCACAGCTGCAATGCTTTATGCTCTAGAATGTATAAAGCTTTTGTTTTTCTTTAAGTAACAACTTTTAAAATTTTTTTAAATCTGCATTCCTCTGCCCAGAGATATTTCCTATAAAATAGAAAAGGAACATTCTTCTACTAGGCACATTTGCTAGTTGGCCTTCTCAGACATATGAAGAAGTATAGAGTCCCCAGTCAATACTAAAGTAGGTAAAATTGATGACATGGAATATCCACACCTATTACAAGAGAAAAAAACATTAGGAAGGGCATGACAGGCAAGAATCAAACTCTTGGGGTTTGAATTTTAGTTGCTGATTGTGGAAAGGTTTCTTAGCTTCTCTGAATCCAGTTTCCTTTTGTACATCATGAAGATAAAAGTTTTTTGTATCTTATAAGATTAAGAATTAAATGCTACACTTTATTAGAACAAAATAAATTTAGAGTGCCTAGCACTTTATACAGTATTTGCTCTTAAGATTATTATCACATCCTAAAAGTATAATCTTGCCCATAGACAGAGCAGTGTATTAAGATGTGAAAATAACAATGTAAGAAAAAAAAATGTTTAACAAAAAAAAAAAATGTGATCTACACAATGAAATACTACTCAGTTATAGAAAAAATGAACTCTTGCCATTTGTGACAAGATGGATGGAACTGGAAGGAAAAATGCTAAGTGAAATAAGTTATAAGGAGAGATAAATATTGGATGACTTCACTCCTATATGGAATACAGCAAAAACAAACATTCAACAACAAAAACCCACAAAGGAACTGACAAAACCAAACCAAAATAAACCCTAAAAATCTAACTGAAGAACTGTTGCTACTAGAAGGGGAGGGGAAAAAAAGGGTTGGAACAAAGGTGGAAGGAGGTCCAGTGGTCTATGGTAACAGGCTATGGGTGTTTGGATGGTGGGAGTGGAATAGTAACATACATCTGAAGAAATGTGTCTATTCTCCTGACCCTCACAAAGTGTTATAAACCAATGTTATCTCAGTAAAGGTGGGGGTAGTATAAGCTTAAACTCTTTGTTATCCAATACTTACCAAGTTTTGGTTAAAAGAATCGACATTTATAGAAAACTGCCTGAAAAATATATAATACATCCATTTCTCCAGGTCATTTGATTTCATTTCTGACTGTGCATTAGAATTACATACTAAGTTTTAAAAAAAGAAAGAAAAGAAAACAACAAACACATATCCCAGAGCTCTAGCACATTTGTGAGATTCTAGTTCAATGGTCTGAATGATTCTGATACAAAGGAGCCAGGCTGAAAGCCAAAGCTTAAGGAATGCTGCCTTGGGTAAGGGACAGTCACCACTGAGCTGCCCACATGCACTGTGCTGGCTGATTTTGGAACTGCCTTTACTGAGCAAGCTTTGAATTGGGCCATCAACCTACCTTGAGAAACCGTCTATGTTTACCAGTCCCCACGAAGCCATCTTTGAGGACATAGGGAAGAAAGTTCTCAGTGCCATTAATGGTGTGCTTTGATCTTATAAATATTAGTCATGTAACTGATAGTGTTCTACCTGCTTGCATTGGTTGCTAGAAGTTCAGAAACACCTCTGGCTAAGTGAGGAAGTACTTAAGGCCTGTATTTAATAAACTAATTTTGCTCCTTCATTTCTTTCTTCCATTTTCCCTTATTTTCTCTTCACACTGATTTCCTAATTTTCATGTTTTATAATATATGTATTTTTGTAAGTCATCTCTGGGCCTTTTGTGTAGCAAAGCATAAAATAAATAAAATTAATCACAGTCTTGTTGTATGACTGTCAATTCACTTCTCAAGTTCTCCATCTGATTAAAAACAGGGATCCTGTCACTTCATTAACTTACAGCATCTTAGCATAATAACATACTTTGCAGTTGCTCAATAAATGCTTTTTTATGTTTCCTCTCTCCCCTAATGAACAGCACTATACACCTTAGTCACTAAGGATTATTTAATTACTGAATCCATAAAGTAGGATTTCTTGACTATAGATCTGAAGCTAATAATGCCAAGAGTGTATGGAGTTCTGTTTTTTTTTTTTAATTGCAAATACAAAATAACATAAGATCAGGCATTGTGAACTAGTCTGAGAATTATATCATTAGCTACCTCAATGAGAACACAACCAATGCACATACTATTGATATACAAACCATTTGTAAGCAAAGATACCTGGGTTACAGATAAAACAGATAAAAGTATTACCTTTCATGTATTAACTGATAAATAAAAATTTTCAATATTCCAAATTGAGTTTTACTTAAACAATTTATGGACCAATCCATCTAAATAATTTATACCTGTCATGTCATTATTATCCCAATGGCGCCGTTGCTCTGCCAGTTTTTGCATTCGAGTTTTAACTGAGGAGGCTGCAGTTGTTTCCTGTGCTGAGTTCAGCACTTTCCTCCCACCCAACTGTGATACTGGATCACTGATAGGAGCTGGGGGTGCTTGTGGCTGCCCTTGAGACATAAGACTGGGAGAAGAGGATTTTGCAGAAGCTGATTCAACTGGTTGTTTATTTTCCAAGTTAGAAACTTCTACTTCAGTGTTATCAGAACAGCGCTTTTTTGATGGTGATGGCTTTGTACAAGATTTCTCTAGATTAAAAAGGAAAAAAAAGGAAAAAAAGTCAAAATTCTGTATTTTCTCACAGCATGAAAAACTTGCAGCAGGAATCTCAGCAAATTAATAAAACATCATGTTTCTCTAATCCTTTAAATGATTTAACATATAAGAAATACATAAAATTCCACTTTCACTAACTTAAAAATCTGATGAGATTTCTTTTTAAGCAAACACATAATTTACAGTTTTACAAATCTAAATGAAAATAAATTCAAATGACACCCTCATGCTGCATGCATAATACTTTATGTACTCTTTAAGACAACAGGAAATTAAACATGCACACACGCAGAACAAAAATTGTTCTAAGGTGTTTAAAGATCATTTAGCTCAATCATCTCATTCTTACATAAGAATAATCAAGCAAAGAGAAGTTAAGCTCCCTGCTTAAAGTGATACTCAAGTGAGCTAAGGATAGAAAGCAGATTTTCTGCTTTTAAAACAGTCTTTCATGGACAGTAAGCATGGATAGAAGTGTACCTGGCTTGACGTTTAAGAGAGAGGCAGGGAACCAAAAAAGTAACTGAACTATCTGATCAATAACAAACAAATTCATCAACACGAGAGTTTAACTATATTTCACAATTTAAAATACCTACACAATATCATGTCTAACCAGGAATGATTTAATATTTCTCCTAGAGAGTTAACAATTTAAAAAGTAAAAAGGAAAATTCCTGTGAGACCAGTTTCAATGGCTTTCTAACCAAGTGTTCTTATTCTGGCAGTTTTACCAAAGTATCATTAGTATAAAGTCATGATTGCTCTACCCGACATCAACCTAAATATAGACCAGGAATCATTCTAATCTTCTGGACTCCTTTACAGATCTATTTTCCAGGAACATATGAAACCATGTTTTTAAAATGTTCCAATTTTAACATGCAACAACACCTAGAAGTACAGAATTCTTCAAATTTACAATTCTTATATAAAACAGTAGATACTTCCATTTAAGCATCCAAATGTAGTTCCATCCAGTGGTTTTTCAAGTACATAGTACTCAATATTTGATTGTAGAAACCTATGTCACTATAGAAAACAGGAACAGACCCTGGACTGGGGCCTGGCCTCTATTTTCCCCTGAATTCCATACCATGTAATGCTCTTCCCTTCCTACCTTCAAAATGTATAAACAGTTGAAAATAAATTCTCATACTATGGCTAGCTCCAAAATAGCTGTGAGCTAGTCCCAGGTCCTTACCTATGCTTTTCTGTAATATTGTAACACAAAATGCCATATTGCTCTTTTTTCATGTATTAACATTATACTAAGGAAATTATTCTCTCTAGACTATTCATCATTCTAGAAAAAGACCAAAGTAGCTGACTGATGCAGGCTGAGGATGCCAGGATTTAGGAAAGAATAAGGTAAGTTTCCAGGTGAGTTTGGATATGTTGGTATTGTTTTTTTTTCCTTTTTATTTGACCAATTTATAGACTAACAAAATATATTTTGTGCCAACCTTTAAAAAACTGGTTCAACAAAAAGAGAATGAAAAGACTCATTAAATGTCAAGCATTTGAAGTAGGTCTGCCTTTTGTTCCCTTGCTCATGCCAGAGAGACCATCTAAACTTGGTGGTCAGCTGTTCTGCATTGCTGGGGTACATAAATCTCACACTACTGCCAGTGTAAGTGATCCCCTGATGCTGTATTTTTCTCCCCATGAGGGTTTCAAGGATCATTTTGGACTGAGGAAAATAAAAAGTTCAACTAATTAATTATTTGCTCCTCTACTCTGGCCTGATAGATTCTAGACCTAGTATAATAAGAATAAAATAGAAGATAAGGCTAATAATCTTTCCCTCAGATACCATTACATTTGTCTTTCAAATACTTTCTTATCTTGCACAATGAAATATTTAGGGCTTATCACCTTTAAAAAAGTGCACATTTTGCTTCCCCCCTCCACAAGTTTTTTACCTTCACCACCAGGGAGGGGTTGCTGGTTACTTGCTTCAGATAGTGGTTCTCTGGCTCGCTTAATATGAGTCCCAGACCTTGCTGCTGCTGTGGGCCTCTCAGCCATTTTTCTCTGAAGATTCTCTCGTCTGGCACGGGTTCGTTCAAGCAGTTTCTACATATATATCAGTGTTAGAACACAAGTTTAGTTAAAGGTTCATAAAACTTCTAAAATCACCAGTTGCCATGTAAGATAACAGTTAAGTAGCATTTCAAAAGTGAAATCCCAGGGGAGCTGTCGGCAGCGCACTATGCAGGTTGGACACCCAGCCGGGGAGAATCCCACATGGTGCGGCAGACCTCTCCTGCCTTGCCCGCTGCTACCCTCAGCAGTGTATTTCTGATCTGCCTGTTCTGCTCCCCACTCTGTCTCTGGTGAACCCTCTCACCGCCCCACACCCCTGGCCTGTACCCCAGCTTGTATGTATAAATAAATAAATCTTTAAAAAAAAAAAGTGAAATCCCAGTAATTAATATTCATCAAATGAGCAGCCTGATGACAAAATGACTAATAGACATAATATAAACATTAAAACAGGAATAAAATATATAAAGCTAGTCACAGAAGATTTTAAATAGCCATAGATTTTTTTCTGCTTCAATCAAAAGAATTGATTTCCATACCCTTGAATTGGGCTGGTTATATGATTTGCTTTGACCAATAAAATGTACTGTCTGACTTCCAATCCCAGGGACTTTCTGTTCTCCCTCTCTGGAAACACTAGACTGCATGAAGCACGCCCAAGTTAAGATTGCTGGAGATGCATGGCCCAATTGACAGGCAGTATCAGCCATCAGATATGAGAGTAAGAGCATTTTAGATTATCCAGCCCCAGATAATTTGCCAAATCACTATAGATTCCTGATGACCCCAGGAGACAACAAGAGAAGCTCAGCCCAGCTGAGCCCAACACAAACTGTTCACCCACTGAACCAAGAGAAGAAATACGGCCCTCTGGCAGAAATACAGCCCTTCAAAGATGCTATGCCTTTATCCCTGAACCTGTGAATATGTACCTTACACAGCAAAAGAAGTGTTGCTGGTGTGGTTAAATTGCAAATGCACTTGTGGGAGGCTTATCCTGGATTATCTGGGTAGAACCAAAGGAATCACATGGTGCTTCTCTGAGAAAAGAGAGGCAGGGAGGTCAGTGTCAGAGAAGATGGCAAGCAAGAGGTATGAGAAGATAGGAAGCAGAGGTCTGAGCAATGAGTGGCTTTGAAGATGGAGGAAGAGGCCATAAGCCAAAAAATGCAAGAGCCATGAGACTTCTGATCTATAGAAATTAATAAACAGGCATGATTTTAAAGCCACTAGATTTGTAGTAATTTGTTATAGCTGTAAAATTAATTCAACACTAAGATTTGGGGTGATGGTAAACAGTATCCTTTGAAAACATGGTACTGCATAAAAGAAAAAAAGCTAAAAATCTAACATTTTAATTAAATATCAACATATAATAACAAAGTTATAATCTTAGTCATTCCATAAAATCATGAATATTCCTTACCTGGAACCAACCAATATTCCTCCTTGAATTGGTGTGTAAAACAAACAGAAGACCCTGGAAAGAATTAATTCTCTTTCCAATACACACAACTAAAGAAGGGATACACCTTATTGGCTGGAGTTCATACACTGCTCTAAAAACACAGATTTAATAGTGCAAAATAAGGAATTAATGTCCATTTGACCTTCTTAATTAAAATAGAATAATAATTTTTTTAAATTTCCTTAAGCATGTAAAAGAAACCTTAGCTAAATTTGGAAGAAGGCAAGGTATTTTTCCTAGGAACAATTTCTAACATAAAGTTCACTGAAATAAGTGATATGGAATCTACATCACTGAAAGAGCAATTTGTGAACCAAATACCTTCTAAAACACAAGATCTTCAGTCTTTAAATAAGTCTTCAACAAACTCAAAATTTATATATTTCTGATTCCCCCTCACCAGAAATGTATCACTCCCCAGATTCAAAACTAGCTTAATTATACTCATTCATGAACATGACCACATTCCATTCTGATCAGTTAAGAGTCTTATGAGTCAGTGTATTTTCAGTTACCACGAGTTATGTATCACAACAAAAGAATGTGGCTTTGCCATTCAAATATACACAAGTACGTTACTGTCCACATTAAATTAAAAAATTTCAAGATTAAAAAAATTAAAGTAGATAAGAAAAATCTCTGTAAAGCAAAACGAATAGGCACCAAGGATTAAAAGAAATGATGTATCTAAAGTACATAACTCAAAAATTCAATAAATGTTATCCTTTTTTATAATAGTGTAGAAGGAATGTAAGAGTTCTTTTAAATATAAGATACATTTCTTTTAAAAAATCATACCTCTTTCACAATATAGAGGCAAAAAAAATCAAACCACTTAAATAATTAACTTAATGGGGGAAAAAGATATTCCACATTGACAAATCTCAGATAAACAAAGCTTATGAACTGTAAGCAATTTCTGCCACATATAACCCAAATCATTTCTGACAGAAATTTTTCTTGATGGTACTACTGATTTCCCCATCTTTTTAGAGTATACACAATATAAATCGATTTCTTGTATTTTCTATCATGTTCTAGCAGCTCTCTTTCCCAGGTCACTATAGAGATTTTAATTCTAGAAAATAAGAAAAACTTTGTTCAGCGCAGTAACAGTAGACTGACTTATGTTTAGCCTTCATGCACGAAAGGCTTTAAGGTATCTCACAATTTAAAAAAATGCTTTATAAGGTATTCTGATTGTAGTTTTTTCTCTTAAGGCTGCTACATGGAAAGTACATACATCTAAGCTCTGGGTTTCCCTGTGCTAATCTTGGTCTGGGATGAGAGCAGACCTTCAAATTAAGCTCACACTGATGTTAAGCTGGAGGTTTTATTTTTTTTTTAATTTGATTTTTTTAAAAGATTTATTTATTCATACATACAAGCTGGGGTACAGGCCAGAGGCATGGGGCGGCGAGAGGGTTCACCAGAGACAGAGTGGGGAGCAGAACAGGCAGATCAGAAATACACTGCTGAGGGGAGCAGCGGGCAAGGCAGGAAAGGTCTGCCGCACCATGTGGGATTCTCCCTGGCTGGGCGTGGAACTCGCATCGCACTGCCGGCAGCTCAACAGGGCAGCGCTCAACCGCTGCGCCACCAGGGAGGCCCAAGTTGGTGGTTTTAAAATCACCTAACAAGTACAACATCACTAAGGACATCACTATAGGACTCAGCATACTTTCAGTGTGCACACACTAACTCACTTTATTTTCTAAACTGGTAGATTCTGTTTTAAGCACTATTTTACAGATGAAGAAACTCAGGCTCATGTTACAAAACACCACATAGTGTCAGAGAGTTAATAAATGGCAGGGCAGGATTCAAATCCAGTATGGTCTCTTAACCACTGTGCTCTAAACCGTCTCTTAACTAAATCCAAAAGCTCTTTTAAAATGAACTTATTTTTAGCAGAAGTAACTTCATATCGTGACAGGGTTGTCCCTAGGAAAAGCGGAGATTCCAGTTTCCCTGCCCCACTCAAGGAAGGGTGGAGCTAAGGAGGGAGATAACAGAGAGGAGACTAGAACAGGAAGGAAGGAAGATAGAGAGCCAGAAGAACACCTGGAGGAGGTAGAGGAGCAGAGAGACATGTAGAGAAACTACACTTGTATCTTGGTCTTGGACTGGTTGAAACAGATGTGGGTGAGACCTGTGGGGAGGTTAACAATGGCAGCTTTTACCTTGATCATGATTTTGCTCCTTCTGTCCCAGATATGCTGGGCCCTTTCTGCCCCTTTCTTATGGGACCACACCTCAGATACTTTAGACCTGAGGCAAACTTTTGGGCCTCAGCAGTCTGGCTTTGGTTGGGTTTCAACCCTGTTTGGCTGGGCATTTACCCATAAGGGGATGGGTAACTTCAGGTGCTTGATATGGAAACTATATTCTTTGCCCTCTCTCTTTTTTTTTTTAAGATTTATTTATTTATGCATACAAGAACTGGGATGTAGGCCAGATGTGTGGGGTGGTGAGAGGATTCACCAGAGACAGAGCAGGGAGCAGAACAGGTGGATCGATTGAAGTACACTACTGAGGGGAACAGCGGGCAAGGCAGGAGAGGTCTGCTGTGCCATGTGGGAATCTCCCTGGCCTGGGATGGAACTCGTGCTGCAGTGGCTGTGGAGAGCTTCACAGTGTTGCGCTTAACCCCTTGTGTCACCAGGGAGGCCCCTCCCTTCTCTTTATTGCACACTAATTGTATTAAAGTTCCTTTCCATTAAAGGCCTTATGCACTAGAGTATGTTTTGTCTTGATGTGGTGGAGAGCAGAACCTATTTAGTGTAGGGAGGCTTGAGAGTTCTGCCACGTAACAATACCCTGCCATGTAACAATATTAACATATTTGTAATGTAATCAACAGCTGATCTTAATAATAATTATCTTCCTCAACTGCTTGTTTGTCCATGAGTCAAGATGAATTCTGTATTTCTGTTTGATACAAGACCATCAGGAAGACATTCCCCTGTGGACCTTGTCTAGATCCTGGTTCAAACAACTGCAGACATGTATGAGACACTTGGGAAAATCTGTACACTAGGTTGATATGAAGGACTGTTGTTAACTTCTTAGGTGTGATAATGGCATTATTCTTGTGTTTTTCAAAAAGATTCATATCATTTAGTGATAAATACTGACATATTTAAAATTTATATGATATGTCTAGGATATGCTTCCAAATAATTCATTTCAGTAAGAGGCAGTACATCAGGATGCAGTAAAACAACAAGTTGCTGGGTAATGGGTGTCTGTTCTTTATTAAACTTGTATACTTTGAAATTTTCTACAATAAATAAAGTTGCTAAAATGTTCTGACAGTTACTGTTAAATATAATTCTTTCTTTGTAAAATAATTTGCACTGAATGACCCTCCTATATTAATTCAGCAGAATGGCATAGTGACACTTGTTGTAAGGGAAACATCTCTCTAAATAGGAAAGAACAGTCCTACCTATTCTGGCAGGAAACATCTTCAACAGGTAAAAGCAAGCGAGACCAGCACCGGGAAAGGTAATATACTCTCTAAAGAATGGAGCTCTAACTTCCCAGCTGGAGATTAAACAAGTATGACAAGCAGCAGAGACAAGGGAGTGAAAGAGCGCATTATGCAATACCAGGCAGGGAAGAGAATCAATGCACCACAGCATTGCTGGAGAAAAAGAGAATTTAGGATGGTTGTTGCCTTTCTCAAGCATTGTTTCCAAGAGAATTAAGCCCTAATGCCCTGGCATTAATGTAATGAATTAACATCTCTCCTATACTTGTAAGAATGCCTTGTTAGGTATGAACTGCCTTGGGAAAATCAAGGACAGAGTCCCTGAAAAAATGTTCTGTGTTCTATGTTTTGATAAGGAACTCTGGTTGAGAAGTCATTTTAAGTAATTTTCAGACAAGGAACTGTAGCGGTCCCTTTCACTAGTAAAAAGGTTATGAACCCTGTAATCAAGCACTTATCACTGAAACAAATTCAAATAGTCCACACATTACCAATTAAGGAAAAGATGTCAAAGCTCTTTATTCCAAATAGCTGTGACTGATCTATCTTTTCATAACATAAACTGCACATACTAAACCATGCAAATTCTGAGCACACTCTTTAAAATGAAAGGTTCCTTTCAAAGTAAATTTTTTTTTCACTGAGATTTGTACTAACTTCAAAATGATTATTTTTAAGAAAAAATGAAATACAACTTACAGCCCTCTTTCAAAATGCTTTGTTCTTTTCAGGTACTGAAGTAGAAAGAATATTCAGAACAAACAGAAGTAATGTTTTAAAGTTTCCTACTCTAATAACAAAACAATACATACTTTTAAAACTTCAATGTACGTGAAAAACTGGTGCGTTAACCAGTGCTATTCTTTAGTTAATATAAAAACCTGTTCTCGATTTTTCTGTTAGCATCTTTATGGTGAACAAATTAAGGTGGTTTCCCCACGATGACTGAGAATTTGAAACAAAAAAATACTGTCGTGTTTGCATACAAGTAAATTCTAGTTGCTGTAACTTTTGATCTCTTAGATTAATTTACGGAATTATAACTCGATCTCCAAAAAAAGCATTATTCCACACAGCATAAAAACGTTAAAATCTAGTGTAGTGTCATTTTTAAATCCGCTTTGCAACAAAAGGTAAGTTTTAAACTTGCACAACTAAAGAAAGAGGAACTGCCTGCAAGAAAAGGGAGTGGACAGTTGAATATGTCAATGCGCATTCTCAACAAGCCAAAGCTAGATAAATAACTGACACAATAACGACGTAATTAATCCGTATTCAGTTCCCCCCCAAAAAAAGTAAATTAAGTATTGTTGCAATATTATGCCCGTACACAAACAAAAAAGGTTTATTTCTTTACTCCTGGTTACTTTAGTTCTGGGCTAATTCTTCTGGTTTGTTCGTAAATCTGCTGGTATCGTTTCCTTTCAATTAAGAGAGTCAAACCCGAAACTTCGCCAGCTAGCTGAGCGACGTAACCTGAAGGAACTACTGACTTCACAGGCACGGATGCAATGGTTTCAAGCACTGATTTATTTTAACGTTTTGCTGTCATTTCGTTAGCAGTATCCCTAAATGCAGCTTCTCTGCTAGCCGCAAGAACCCCGCAAAATCACATTCCATTCTGTTTCCAAGAGGCGGCTGCAAACACAGCACTGACTCAGTCACTGGACTCCACCCCATGAGTTATCCCGGCTGTTACAGTAACAGGACCTGTTTCTTCTGGCCCCAAGCTCACTCTCGCGGGGGACAGGGCTCCACTCCCGAGGGGCATTACAGTAACCGGTGCTCACAGGAGCTTTCTCCCTACCGCCTTTTAGGTTAGACTCAAAAGCCTTCTCCTAAAGGTACATCAACAGGACAGGAGCAACAAGAGAACCGCAACTACAGCTGCCGAGGACAGCGCATCCGAGGCCCCCTTCCGACTCCCCCAAGCCGCGACCCCTCGCACGCATTCTGCGCACGCGCACGCACGCGTTCTCTGCTGGTGGGCCCAGAGGTTGACAGAAAGTGAGGAGGGAGGGAGGGGGATCCCAGAGGGTTCATGACAGGCGGCGCCCTCAAGTTTTCTCACCTCCGTAAACGGGTCCATCGCCCCAGGCTTCGTGTGTCGATTCCGAGACGGCGGAAACGGTGGTTCAAATTCAAAAAAAGAAAAGACGTGAGTCCCAGTTTAGTATGTAACTTGGAGAAAAGTAGGAGTCCGGGGCAGCAGCGCTCTCCCGACCTACTCTCTTTCGCTCAGTCTCCAGTGTCAGACTGGGCCTCCTACAGCCGTTCAAATTTGAATTTCAGCGCCGGGAGCCGCGCGCATGCGCTTGGAGCGGGGTACGCCTCTCCCGCCCCCACGCTCGGTCACGTGGCCTCCCCGGCCCGATGCGCCCTAGGGGTGTCGGGGTTTCCTCTTTAAGCCTAGCAATGGCAGCAGGAAGCGGCGGTAGGTGCGGTTCTCCCGAAATTTCAACCGCCTGCGTGCCGAATCCCCACCCCCGACGCCTGTTCACCCCACCCTTTTTAGACCGGTAGATTCGCACTCGCTGTGCGTGGGCGTTCCCGCCTTGCTACATTCCTAAATGCAAGATTGAGAGCCCTTGTGTTTGAAATCCCACTGGCCCTTGGGCTTTACGTAGATTTTTGCCCTGCTTTTTTTTATTCTAAGGCTTCTGCAGTCTTGGTCCTCCTGAGGGGCAAAGCTAGCGTTTCCCGGACACTTAGGGCTAATGACTTGTGATCAACCTTGCGCGCTGGAGACCTTTCCTGCTCTCCAGCAAGACTAACAGACTGTGTGTGGAAAGTTTATATACAAAGCTCCTTCATGCTCCCTATTGCATTTTATTTTTTGTTGATTTTCTAGCGGTTTACATTCTACATAATTTTGGGTTTACATTTTTACTCTTCCGTATGTGCATATGCTTTGTACTTCCTGTTTTAAATCCCACCCAGCCTCACACAATGTTAGAACTGTAAAGATTCTGAGAAGCCATATACTTTAATCCTTCCTTTTTACAGTTTAGAGAGAGGAGACCCTGAGACATTAACTGGTCCAAGAAAAGTAAAAGTCCCATTCTCAGTTCATGGTATGCTTTCTACCACTAGATAAGGCTGTGTCTCGTGTTTATAGATTATTCTTATTCCTAAATACGTTACCTAGTTACCGTATCAGATGCATTTCTCATTTAGCAAGTCTCTGCTGGGACTTGTAAAAGGCTTCTTGACTTGTTCATTTGAAAATAGCAGCGTGTAGATTACAGAATGCCTAACGGCTGAACATACCAAAACTATTCCAAGTAAGGTAAATAGATAATTATTTTAGATAGACTCAATAATCTACAGTGAGAGACTATTATAGTGAGATTATATATACATATGTTTTCATGGTTGGTTTCAGCATATTAATGTTTCAATTCTAGAGATCTAGTAAGCATTACAAAAGGTTTTTGACTAATACCTGTAATTTGAATTTTGATGTCATGGATTGTAAATAAAAAAAAATTCTTAGTGTGCATTAGAAAGAAGTTGCTTAACTCCACCAGGGCTATATAACCTTAGAACTTCGGGCAAATCATTAAACACTATTTTTTTAGCCTCTATGGGACGTCGTGGACTCTTTTGAAAATACAATTAAAGATGATCCTCTGACTAGAAAAATGTTCATTCAATCATAAACTAATAGGCTTTCGTGAAGTTTATGGTCACCAGATTAAGAACCTCTGATTTAGCCTTTGAATTTTAGTTGACTCTAAATAATCAACTGCCTTGCCTTCCTCAAAGTTGTTCAGAGGATCACATGAAAAATTGAAAAAGACTCCAAAATATTCTGTAATAAGAATATGAAAGTGTTTAGTATATCAAATTGTTGGTATTTAACTCAAAATATGTTACTTTTCTGGTTATTAAAAAAAATGTCAAATTCATTCCTGCCTCAGGAACTTTCTACTACCTGGAAACTCCTCTAGATCTATCTATAAATGAGTCCTCATTATTTGAGTGTAAGCTTAAATGAGCTACCTTCTCAAAAAGGACTGCCC
>PVIJ01006797.1:50671-88430 GCA_004024925.1 Scalopus aquaticus
CCAGATGTCCAAAAATAGATGATTGGATCCAGAAGATGTGGTACATATACACAATGGAATACTATTCAGCATGGAAAGAAGATAAACACATGCAATTTGCAGCGACATGGATGGAATTAGAGGGGATCATACTCAGTGAAATAAGCCAGAAAGAAAGAGAAAAATATCGAATGGTTTCATTTATAACAGGACTATAGGGAGGCCGGGTGGGAGAGAGACAATCAGTGGGGGGGGGAGGAGGGAGCCGGAGGGAGGGAAGGGAAAGGGCACAAAATGGAATAGAAAAGAACACAAGGGACCATGGAGATGGATCACGGGTGAATTGGTGGTGGGCTACCCAAGGGGAATGCAAAATGTAAAAGACATAAATAACAATAAAATATATATTATAAAAAAAATAAATAAATAAAAATAAAACTGTCTACCAAAAAAAAAAAAAAGCACCAGTTACACAGCCAATTTCGCCTCATCACCAACACTGTCCATATTTTGTGTCACTGAAGAAATATTCTCTGACTGGTACATTCAGAATATGTTGATATAAATTCATGAAACATTAGAGCTGAAAGTAACTTCATATTTTGTAATATAAATATACTTTATATTGAATTTGTAATTGATGAAAAAGAGAAAGATAGTGTAAATGTTTATTAAATAAAGATACAGTATAATTCCAAAATGGTATTCAAAGACACATCTATATTTTTACACGAACAAAACCTAAAGATGGTTAGCACAGACTTTTCATTAGAATCAGGAAATCCACAGTATACGCACTTAATAAAGAGGCCAAATGTAATTAACATTGAAAGGGACAGGGTCAATTTTAAGAAAAACTAACTTTTTTTTTACAGATAATTTATATAGATACAATCTTATACATTCAGAAGTATAGGATCACACCTCTCCAGATGTATATTACCACATCACACTCACCACCAAGATATCCATTATGTTATCATAGTGTTTAAAAGATAACTTAAAAAAATTTAAAAAACAAAATTGAATTGCTTTGGGATATTTTTAATAGGCAAAGATCAATAAGAGTAAGGAAATTTCTGAACTCAGTTAAATTATGGTTGCTATTATTTACATCACTCCCAAAATTAGTGAATAAAAAAATTTTATATGTAAAGATTAAGAAGAAACTATGTTGCTCTCTAGTGGTAATATTTTTATATATGCTTGAAAAAAAATCAACTAACTCCTAGAAGTGTTTTTTTAAATCTTTCTGAAGGATCTTTATTACTCTCATTATTAGTAAATGATAGTTTAACTGAAATAGGAATCTCTAGAGTGACAATATGTTATTCAGCACTGAGAAATTATTATTCTGATATTTTCTGGCATCAATGTCATTCTTTTATACCTCATTTGGAGGTTGTGTGTGTGTGTGTGTGTGTGTGTGTGTGTGTGTGGAGTAGTCCTCTATGTAATTCTGCCAAAATTTATCCAAAAGGGGGAATTAGAAACATTTATTTAGCTTAGAATTTGCTTTTGGAGTCTAGGGTTTATCTTATCTAGTGTGGAATTTTCAATTTTTTTCCTATTAAAGTTGCTGCTATTTTACATTCTGTGTCTTAATTGCTTTTAATAGCTTTTATCTCTTTATCTCTATGCCATGCTTTCTTTTTACTATTTGCCTATCTGTCTTCAGCTTGTTGTTTCTCTCTTTGATCAGATCTACTTAAAATTTATACTTTCTAGTGAATTTTGAATTTCATTGGATATTTTTGCCTTCAGAAGTTCTATTTATTTCTTTATAAAATTTTACTGGTGAATATCTTTATAGCACCCTTTTCCTTCTCAGAATTTCAATTCCAAATTTTATTTGTTTAGGCATTAAAAAAGTCAGCTCCTTCTTACAATTTAAACAAAAATACAGATAAATCATGTTGAAACTTTACTGACTATTCTGTGTGTTGAACTTCTTTATGGAAATAATAACTCTATGAATGATTGTTTGGTTAACATATATCCCCAAAATTATGAGCTGTATTAAGTTTGAAAGAGCTCAAATTATTATTTATTTTTACTTTTTAAAATTAATTTTTCTTACATTATTATTCATTTTTGTGCAATAAGTGAATAAATCCCCATAAATCTCCCACCACCTCATCACCCATGAACTGTTATAGTCCTTAAAAAGAGCTCAAATTAAATGTACAAGACATGTTGGTCTCAGAAACTCAGAAATAATAAATGTAAGATTTTTCCTGGTTATGTTCATTCTTTCCATAAGTTTTAGTAGAACAGATGCTGTGTATCAGGTACTATGCAATATGGAAATATGAAGTTTGAATATGAAATATGAAGTAACCAAGTAACTTGCCCTTAAAGAGGTGATGGGTTACCTCTGGATATAGCCAAGTTGAATTTGTAGAATAGAAGAATCTCTATCAATAAGATATGGATTCCTTTTTCTTATTAACTGATTAATCAGGAGAGTCATCCAAGGACATTTTCTTTGCATTTTTTTTAATGTAGAATATGTAAAATATGTAGAATATTCAAACTTACTATGGCAGGTATAAGTGGTTTATTTTGTGATAATTAGAAAATGTGTTTCTAAGTATTTTGAACCTAGCAAGTATAGGGAACAAGAACTTTACCTTCTGGGAAATAGGAAGATATGACTTTAACATTCTTTTGGACTAGGTATTATAGAACATTCTTATGTTTTAAACATAAAAAATTCCAAAAATGAATCACATTAGACTTTCAATAGATATGAAGAGCAGAATTTTAAATAGTATTTGCTTAAAACTTTTAGAAACTTGGAGCAGTAGGAAATTTTCTTAACCTCTATTATCTACCAAATCTATAGCAAACATACACTATGAAATAATAAAAACAAATCGTCTATGTAGTAACTTCACATAAAGCTTTCTGTTACCACCGTATCTACTCTGCGTTATGGCTGAAGTATTAAAAGTTTTGTAAGACAAAAAAACAAAAACAAAAACAATACATTGACAGTTACAACAGTCAAACCCAGCAATATTATAAGGTTTTCAAAAACCCTAACAATTGAGTGAACAAACAAGTTGCAAGAGATGATATTTAGAGTATTGTTGCTGATCGGGTGGGTTCTTGTGCTAAAGCAATTGAGGAAAAGACACTGACACAGTCACACCGAGCTGAAGATTAGCAAGCTCGGGTTGATTGTAAGAAGGACTCCTGGCAGCAGGAGGGAGTCCAAGGGAGGAGTCTGCTGCTATTGGGAGTAGGTTTACATTTATCATCCCTCATGGGGACTTTCCCTGTTCTGGTGCTTTTCCACTACCTCCCTTTGCCACATTGCCCTACTTTACCACCCAAAGGTGTGAAGCCACCACAAGCCACTGTGTGCCTCTACATGCCCCTTGTGGTTACCAGCCTCTGCCTGCTAGCTCAGTGGCCAGCAGCCTTTGCCTGTCAGCTTTCTGCTCCCTCAAGTGCCCAGCCTCAGTCTGCTCTCTTACCACCAGCCCTTGCCAGCCAGCTTGCCGTCAGCTCTTGCAGGACAGCAACCTAGCCAGCTAGTTCTCTACTCCCTCAATATCATGTGTCCCTGTGTCTGTACATTTCAAAATATGTATACACACACCTACCTCATAAAACTAAATACTCAGAAATTTACAATTACCTCTGAGTATGGATGGATTGGGGGTGGGGAAAACTAACCTGGGTGCATCTGTAAAAATTAATTTGACTAAGGGAGGGTCTGAAACAGGTATAATAAAGTTTTGGTTACATGGGTATTTGTTGTCTTGTTTCTGTACTTCTTGATATGTTTCAAATGTTTCATAAAATAAAATGTTATAAAAAATAAAATGAGTGTCTACATACTACCACATGATGGCACCATAAATTCACTAATACACCTATCATGCCTTAACAATCAGGAAAAAAAATAGATGTCACAGCCTACTGATTTACAGGCAAGTGAGCATAACATCTACAGTTTCCTATAAACATGGGTAAGAATATGTATGTGTGTGTGTGTGTGTGTGTGTGTGTGTGTGTGTGTATGTGTGCAAGGACTAGTGTATGTAAAAGAGAAAGAATTTTTCTTAAAATGGATGTCCTGGGAACTCTGAAAAACACAGGCTGCAATAATGTAAAATCTCAGAAATAGCAAAGTCGGACAACACTAATCTAGAATTTAATAAATTTTATTCGGACGACTTGGAAAGTAAGTTGTCCTTTGCTTTAATATACAAGACTTACCAGAGGCTTCTTTTTTGATCATCACAAATAGGATGATGTTAACTTGGCTGTCGATGATCCTAATTCTGCCACTTAGTAATTCTGGGATATGACAGTGTGTCCCATCATTTAGAAAACGGGTAAAACAATATTACTCACAGATAATTATTTTGTGGTACATATATCATTACATTACACTGATAAAATGATGCTGATATCTCCCCATTTGGAGAAGTAGACAATTGCCATATACTTTAAAAACTCCATACCATTCATTGTTTCTTTGCCAACCATTTTTAAGCTTTTTTAAACATTAACTACTTTGAGAACATTGATTTACAGCATTGTATGTGATTGAGAGGTACAGTATCACACTCCTCAGGTGTATGTTACTGGATGGAATCCACCATCAATGCATGGAAAGTCCACCATAGTCCATTGTGCTCCCTCCCCATTTTGCTCTTCCAAGTCTCCTTCCCTCTCTGGTAGCCTTAGTTCTACAGTCAGATTTCTAGTATTTCTTATTGGTTTGTTTTCCTTTCACTCTTTGTTTCGTTTCTTTATATTTATATTTCACATATTTGTCTTTCTCCTCCTGACTTCCCTTAGCGTTATCACATTCAGTTCCAGCCATATTATTGCAAAGTCTGGAGTTTATATTTTTATAGCTGAGTAGTATTCCAGTGTTTTTGTATGTATGTGTATGTGTGTATCTGTACACCCACATCTCTCATCTTCCTAATCCACTCATCTGCATTTGGGCACATGGGTTATTTCCGAAGCTTGCCTATTGTAACTAGTGTTGCAATGAGCATAAGATTTCATATTTCTGTTTAATTTAGTGATTTTTCATTCTTTGCATAGATATTTAGGGGTGGAATTCCTGGATGATAATTTAGATTTACTTTTAATATTTTGAGAAATTTATGTATTGTTTTCTACTGGGGCTTAAGCAGTCTAAATTCTACCAACAGTGTATGAGGGTTCACGTCCTTGCAATACTTGTTGATTCTAGTAATTTTGCTATGGGCTATTCTTACAGGTGTATAGTGGTATCATTGTGATTTTGATTTGCATTTCTCTGATGATAAGTGATGATGAACTTTTTTTCATGTATATTTTGGCCATCTGTATGTCTTCTTTGGAGAAGTGCCTATTTAGTTTTCTCACAATTTTATCATTGGGTTATTTGTTTTTTGTTTCGTTTTTCTTTTGAGTTATATGAATTTATAGATCTTGGATATTAGCCCATTATCAGATATATGATGTGAAAATATTTTCTCCCATTCAGTAGAGTGTGCTTTGTTTTATTGATAGATTCTTTACTTGGCAGAACTTTTTAGTTTGATGTAGCCCTGATATTTGATATTTCTTTTTATTTTTCTTCATGTTGGAGATGAATCCACAAAGACATCACTAAAGCTTACATACTCTAGTGTTTTATCGGGGTTTTCCTCTTTAAGTTTTTGGCTTAAGATCTTACATCCAAGACTTAAAATATTTTGAGATAATTTTTGTGCACGGTGTGAGATAGTGGTCTATTTTCATAGCATTTGCATGTGGCAGTCCAGTTTCCTAACACCATTTGCTGAAGAGACTTTCCTTTGTCCATGTATGTTCTTTGATATTTTGTCATAGATTCACTGTCCATGTAATTGTAATTTATTTCTAGACTGTCACTTACATTTCATTGGTCTGCAC
Organism: Scalopus aquaticus; assembly: GCA_004024925.1. Lineage (NCBI taxonomy): Eukaryota > Metazoa > Chordata > Mammalia > Eulipotyphla > Talpidae > Scalopus > Scalopus aquaticus. The sequence continues at coordinate 56,564 of PVIJ01006797.1, forward strand.
GTCTGTTTTTGTTTTGGTAACATGCTGTTTTGATTATTATAGCTTTGTAATATAACTTGAAGTCTGGGATTCTAATACCACCATTATTCCACTTTTATTTGTCAAGATTTCTTTGGCAATTTTGGATCTTTTTTTGGTACTATATGAATTTCAGTAGTGTTTTTATATTTCTCTTAAGAAAGCCATTGAAGTTTTGATAAGGATTGCATTGAATCTGCATATTGCTTTGGAAAAGATGGCCATATTCACAATGTTAATTCTTCCAATCAATAAGCAGGGAATAGCTTTCCATTTATTCATGTCTACTTCTTTTAGCAATATCTTATAATTTTCCTTGTAAAGGTCATTCACCTCCTTTCTTAAGTTTATGCCTAGGTGTTTAATTATTTTTAATGCTATTGTAAATAGAATTGTTATCTTTATTTGTCCCTCTTCTAGCTCATTGTTTGCATATAGGAACACAACTGATTTTGTACTCAGCCACTTTGCTGAACAAATTTGTTGTTTTAATTCACTTTTAGTGGTATCTTTAGGATTTTCTATGTATTTTAATATGTTATTTGCAAATAGTAATAGTTTTACTTCTTCTTTCCTAACTTACAATACTTTTTATCTTTCTCTTGTCTAATTTCTCTAACTGTCACTTCCAATACTGTATTGAATAGCAGTGGTGAATGTAGCTATCCTTGTCTTGTACTGTATCTCAGTGGAAGATCTTTTGGTTTTTCATTATTGAAAGTTATATCAACTCTGAACTTGTCATATATGACCTTTATTATAATGAGGTGTCTTTTCCATCTTCCTCATTTTCTTTTTTTGCTAGCTTTTATCATAAATGTATGTAGTATCTTATCAAATACTTTATGAGGATCTATTGATGTGTTATTATTTTTAAATTTTCCTTTTTTTGATGTGGTGAATTACATTGATTGATTTTCAAATGTTGAACCATCTTTATGTCCCCGGTATAAATCTCACTTGGTCATTGTGCATAATGCTTCCTATGCATGATTGAATTTGGTATGCTAAGAAATTTTAAGGATTTTTGAATTTGTGTTCATCAGAGAAATTGGTCTTTGGCTTTTATAATTTTTTGTTTCTTTGTCTTGGTTTGGTTTCAGGGTAATAGTGCCCTTAGAAAATGTGTTGGAAGTATTCCTTTTACTTCAAGATTTCTAGTAGGATAGGCATTATGTAGTCATATCACCCATGAACCATCACTATATTCCTTTGTGTTCTTCCTTCCCCTGTTTTGATCCTCCTCACTGCCCCCAATTCCTCTCTTTCCATTGCTGCATGCCTCTGATCTATGGTTAGGGTATTAGGTAGTCTTATAAGGTTTTGTAGAACTCACTCGTGAAACAGTCTGGCTCTGGGCTGTTGTGTTTTGGGAGACTTTTGATTACTGTTTCTATTTTCTTACTTGTAATTGGTGTATTTTTGTTTTCTATTTCTTCCTGATTGAGATGGTTGCATATTTCTATGAATTTATCTATCTCTTCCAAATTATTCTACTTTCTGTCTTTCAAATGTTCATAGTAATTTCTTTGATTCTCTGAATTTCTGAGATGTCTGTTTTAACTTCTCTTTCATTTATGATTCTCCATTTGAGTTTTCTCCCTTTTTGTAGAGCCTATTAGAGGTTTATCTATTTTGTTTATTTTTTTTTCAAAGAACCAGCTTTTGGTTTTGTTAATCTTTTGGACTCTTTTTTTTTTAAAGTCTATTTCATTTATTTCTACTCAAATTCTTCTATTTTCCCTCCTTCTACTAGCTTTTGGTTTTATCTTTTTCCAATTCCTTTCTCTGAAAGAAGAGATTATTTATATGATCTCTTTGTTGTTTCTTGATGTGGGCCCACTCTGCTTTGTGTTTCCTTTAAGTATTGCTTTTGCTGTATCCCAATATTCTGTCAGATTGGGTTCTCATTTTCATTTGTCTTGATGTAATTTTTTACTTCTTATTTGAGTTTTTATTAACCAAATAGTTATTTAGTATTATATTGTTTAGTGACCACATACTAGAGATTTATCCTGCTTTCTCACCATTGTGATCAGAGAGGATAATTGATATGATTTCAATCTTCATGAATTTACTGACACATATTTTGTGACCCTATATATGACCAATCCTATAGCATGACCCATGTGCCTTGAGAAGAATGTGAATTTATTTATTTATTTATTTTGGGGGTGCATTACCATGTAAATATCAGTTAAACCATATGGTCTAATTCTATGTTTACAGATGTTAAGTCAAAGTTTTTTGTCTTGTTTAGTTCATTACTGTAAGTGAGGTGCTAGACATGCTGAAGTTCCCAACTTGTATTGTGTTCCTGCCAATATGTTTTCAGATTCAATAATAATTGCCTTATATATTTTGCTACTCCTTCATCAAATATATGTATAGATGAATGTGATGTCTTCTTGGTGTATTGTTCCTTCAATAATTATTCAGTGTCCATCCTTGTCTCTTGTTACTTTTTCTTAGCTGGAAGTCTATCTGATGTAAATATTAGTTGTTCCTGTTTTTTTTTGCATTCATCCATTTGCTGTTTTTTTGTTTTGCTTTGTTTTGTTTTTTTCCTCTTCCCAGCCTTTTCTCTTAGGCTTGGTTTATCTTTGGAGCTCAGGTACATTTCCTGGTGACTGCAGAAAGTTTGATTTTGTTTTCTGAGCTAGCCAGCTACTTTGTACCTTTCATTTCATAAGCTTAGTCCACTTAAATTTAGGGTGATTAGCATGATTTAAATTTAGGGTAATTATCATTTGAAAATCTTATTCTGCCTTTTATGGTCTTTAGTTTTCTTGTTCTGTCTTTTGGTGTATTTCTGAGTTTATTTGTGTAGATTTTTTCCTCTTTGATTGACATATGAGGGCTCCTTTCAACTTTTCTTGGAGGGGAGGTCTACTGTTTTCAAGCCCCTTCACCTTTTCTTTTTTCTGAGAAAGTTTTATTTCTTCCAAATATCTGAAGGAGAGTCTTGTAGGATATATTAAACTTGGCTAGCAATTTTTATATTTAAGTATTTTGAATCCATATTTTATTTTTCCTTGACCATAGTGTTTCCTCAAAGGAGTGAGATGTTAGCCTGAGGAGGATACCTTTATAGGCTATTTACTTCTTCCCTGTAGAGAGCATCCATATTCCTTTTTTGTCTTGAACTCTTGGAAGATTTGTTTGTCTTTGTTTTAGTGTAGTTCTCATGGACTTGTATATTACATTCTCCAGTTTGGGAAGTTTTCAAATATTATTTCTTTGAAAAAGCTCTGTACTCCTTTATGTTTCTATTCCCCTTTAGAATATGCAACATTCTTATATTGCTTTTCTTCATGGAGTCAGATAATTTTTGAAGTGTCTCTTCAATTTTGACTCATGCTTCTTTCTTCTTCCACTTAGATTCTCATTCTCTACATCATTATTATTTTCTTAAAGCATTAATGTCCATTTTATGTTCATTAATTTTATTTCTCATGTCATTTTGTTATTTTTCTGAGTTTTCTTGTATATCTTTGATCAGATTTTCTTTGTTTTCTTCCATATATTTGGATTTATTTATCAGAGCAACTTTGAACTCTGTATCTGATAAGAAGGAAAGATCTTCCATGACTTTGTCGTTGGCTTCTGGATGTTTGTTCTCTCTCTGTGGTGAAAATACTCCCGTGAGGACTCAATGTGCCATCTGTTGTATTTTTCCATTTCCCCATTTTGTAACTTTCTGTTACTGTTTTCTTATATGTCCTATGGGTGTAGAACTTCTACTTCTACAGGAGATTGCAGTGTATGTCACGGACAGCTGATGTGCAACTGCTGAGTCAGGGAGTAGAGGAGGCCCTGGAGGGGTCCTTTCACTGTTGGACGTGCTATGGGCGTTTGATTTGCTTCTTTCTGGGTTTCCATACCAGTGTCTTTACAGTCTGCAGGCCAGCCTTTTAATGCCATTTCATAGTATCAGAGTCTCATGGGGGTGAGGGGGGGCACTATTCTGCACTCTGTACACCTCACTGGGGACCCTGCCCTCTTGCCTATTTCCAGCGCCTTTGCATGTATGTCCCCTCAGTTAAGGGTGCACTTCATACTAATCATTCATTTCCTGGCCCCAGGGCATCATGTCAAACATGGGAGTACAATTTGCACCATAATTTCTGCCCCTGTTGTAAAGTCTCTAGGAGCCTCTGCCAATATACCATTTTATGGAGTTGAATTTTCTCAGTGTCTCTTCTGTCATGGTAAGTGTTGGTCTCTAATGGCCAGGAGGTGTGCTAGTGTTCCCCCAAGTCATGGGATCCTTTGGGTTCGATGGTCCTGTGGAACAAACAGCATGCATCTTCCCGAAACAAAACAGGGAACCTCCTCTGATGCCATCTTACCACTGGGTCACATCTGCCAACCCGTTAGGTAAGGTTCACTCTTGACTAACTATGAAACTACTATAAAATATAGACATAGATATAAAAGTTCTTGGTTTTTTAACCAAGATCATACACTATAGAGGTTGTTTTGGGCTATTGGGTGATAAATTAGCAATGTTTTATTTTTTTTTGAAGAAACTATTGTGCGCAGTGTTGAAAAACAAAATATTTCATTTATTTCATTTTTTAAATAAAGTGTTTAAAGAACAAAGCTAGATATAATATACCTTTTTTCTCTTCAATTAGTAGCAGAACTGAGATACTATGTTTTGATTTCACAAAACATTACTATTTTATGAACTTTGCATTTCATAGATCATTAGGAGAATTAAAAATAAATAAAACTCCCAGGTATATAACTTGTACTGGCTTTGTGATTACGGTCTTATCTCGAAAATATGCACACATTTTTTTCTCAAGTTGGCATGGGATAACTTTTCAATAACATTTAGATAACACTATTTAAGGCATACTGATAACAAAATTGATCTAGTGTAGGGCTATTGGCTTTCCAGGGCGAGCTGTAAATTCTATAGCCAGAATGGCATTGAAGAGTTTCCTTTGTTTGGTTACATGGTTATTTGATTTTTTGAAAGAAATTGAATTGAAATTGTAAGTGAGAGTAACAGTTATCAAAGGAAGGGTAGGATACACATGCAAATGATAACTAATCTAATGTTGATTGCAGAGAAAGGATTAGAGGTCAAGTGAAAATTTGATAGAATCTCTGTGAGAACAGAAATTAATAAAAATTCTTAGAACTATAGCCTAGAAGGATGAGGTCTGAGAATGATTTGAATTGAGTTCCTATAAATGTAATTTTATGTTATCAATTTAGCATCAAATTGTAGTAAAACTTGAACTTTAAGATGACAGTTTTAGGACAAAGGGGAAATGTTAATGTGGCATACATTGCAGTTCTGGTACTATCACACTTAAGAGGTTTACAAGAAAGTCTTAAAAATATGGCAAGCAAATCATGAAGCTTTATCTATTAATGTCCCAGGTGGATTTCTAGCTTTGTTCAGATAAAAGTGTAGGACATTTAGTGCATAAGAGGAGAGGGATAGAATGGTTTGGGGAGGGAAGGAGGAGGAAGAGGACTTATTTTTACTCTCATCCTCACCTTTCTGTAAGTCATTTTCAATTCAATTACTTTTAGAAACTTGTAGATGGAGTGATCTTGCAATTTAACTACCTTATTTTAAAATGAGAAAAATGAGGTACAATGATATTTCCTGGTTTATTTCAAGCAGGGGAGAAGTTTTCTGAAGTTTTCAAATGTGCTAAGATAATTTTTTCAGGACTCTGAAGAGTACACATGGGATGATCTACCCAACAAGTAAGCTCTGAGAATCAGGAAGCAAAGATCAAAGAAGAACTGTAAGAAATACATGTTTCTTCTTTAAGCTCCACCCTTGGCGCCCCAAAATAATGTGAGATGTTGGAGGAGCTTGTGCTATCCAGGTTAGACTGTAACAAAGGGAAGCTTCACTTTCTTGGCATCAGAGGGTTATTGTATTAGTTTGCTGAGATGGTCATAACAAAATATTACAATCTGAGTAATTTAAAAGCCAGACATTTATTGTTTCACAGTTCTGGAAGATAAAAGTTCAAGATTGGTAAGTCCGTGTTCCTTCTGACTGTGCCAGATAAGGGTCTATTCCTGCTTCTGTAAGTTAAGTGACAGGGCAATGCCAGTCTTCACGATTCTCAGTGTGTGTGTGTGTGTGTGTGTGTGTGTGTGTGTGTGTCTGTCTGTCTGTCTGTCTGCATCTACACTTAATGCTCTTTTTATAAGGACACAAGTCATTGGATTAGAAGTCCATCAAGTAATGCCTCATCCTAACAGATTATATGCAGTGAGCCTATTTCCAAGTAAAGACACATTCTGAGGTACTGTGGCCAGATCTTCAACATAGGTATGTTGGGGATGACACAATTCAACACAGAGGAAGTTGAAATTGTACTAGTAATGATAGATTTTCTGAGTAAACTTGTTCTCTAGTTATGGTGAGGGGCTTTTTACACACTTTACGTTTTGTTGTTCCCTAGAATCTGATTCTTAATTCTTTACTCATCTCATCCTGTCTTTTTCCTGTAAAGATCATCTAACCCCAAGGTTTGAACTGTTGTCACTAAGTTGAGACTACTCAGTCTATATGGCCATCCCATACTGCTCCCCTGAAATCAAGACCTATTTAAGCCACTACTTGCTGGCATGACACTGGATGCATCCATGCACAGAAATCTCCATGAGTTCTAAACTTAACCTCTCCAGCCACTACCCAAGTACGTTCCTATCCCAGGTGAAAGGTGCATACACTTGGCCATCATATTTGATTCTGGTGATGTTTTTGGTGTCTCTCTTACCCTCACCTTCTGCATCCAGGGAGTTTTTCAGCACCACAGATTTAATCTCCACTACTCTTAAATACTTCATCTTTGCTTTAATTCCCATGACTTAGTTCAGGTGCCTGTTTTCTGTATGTGGATAGAGTCCATGCCTCTAAAGTCTTTGCCCTGCTCCAATCTATCCTCAGCTTTGGGAGCAAATAAATGTTTCTGAAACTCAAACTCAACAATTTTACCTTCTATTGTAATTTGAAGATTTCTGAAATTTGTCCTTGTGTTTAGTGTTTCAGCTCTCCTCTTCATTATTATAGGTCATGAAGTCTTGAAACACTTTTTTGAAAGATTTATTTATTTTTGCATACAAGTTGGGGTGCAGGCCAGAGGTGTGGGGTGGTAAGAGGGTTCGCAAGAGACAGAATGGGGAGCAGAACAGGCAGATCAACCAAAATACACTGCTGAGGGGAGCAGCGGGCGAGGCAGGAGAGGTCTGCCATGCCAGGTGGGAATCTCCCCGGCCAGGTATCAAACTTGAGCAGCAGCTGCAGACATCTCCACAGTGCTGTGCTTAACCCCTTGCACCATCAGGGAGGCCCAATTTTGAAACTTCTAGTGAGGATCTACTGTGTACCTGGCACTAATCTAGGCACATACAAGATAGGAGGCAGGAGTGAACAACACATTCTAAAGTTGTATGTGATTTTTCCAACTGAAAGTCATGTTGTTTTTTTACCTTAAGTTCCTGAAAAAGTCTTATATAAAAAAAGTGCTTCACTGAAAACTGAAAAGAGTCTGAATTGATTGATCTGATAGGAATGGGAAAGACTAATAAAACTATTTTCTTGCACTTGTTTTCCTCTGCTTATTTCTCTGACCACCCCAGCAAGCAAGTCTGTTTTTATCTGTGCATAATTAATCCTCCTTTTCCTTCTTGATTGTGAAGCACCCTGACCCTAAGGTAAAAGTAGTAAGACAACACAACACTTAAAATGACAATCTTTAAAATGTCTTTAAAGCTTGCTCACCTAGTGACCTATCAGTGCATTAAAGGTAAGGGACCAAATCTCTGCAGATGAAGAATTTGAATATAGTTATTACATCAAAGATAGAGTACTCATGGGCCTCCCTGGTGGCACAATAGGTTAAGCGCAGCACAATGAAGCTATCCAGAGTCACTGCAGCATGAGTTTGATCCCCGGCCAGGGAGATTCCCACATGGCGCAGCAGACCTCTCCTGCCTTGCCCGCTGCTCTCCCCAGCAGTGTACTTCAGTCGATCTGCCTGTTCTGCTCCCCACTCTGTCTTTGGTGAATCTTCTCACCACCACACACCTCTGGCCTAAACTCCAGTTTTTATGCATAAATAAATAAATCTTAAAAAAAAAGACAGGGTACTCTTTATATATGTGTGTGTATACCCACACACGTATATATATTATATCATTATTCATTTTTGTACAGTGTATACTTTCTCCTCTCAGATGTAGTCCCTGTAAAATTCCTACCACCAGTTCACCCATGAACAATCACCATAGTCCTTTGTGCTCTCCCTCTGTTTTGATCCCTCTGCCTCCCCCTCCCTTACAGAATGTCTCCGATTTATAATTCCTTGCTAATTTTGTTTATTTATTTATTATTATTGATATTATTATTATTTCTTTCCTGATCCCTAATTTGATTTCTCTATGTTCCTCTTATAAGTGAAACAATCTGATGTTTTTTCTTTATCCTTCTGGCTTATTTCGCTGAACATAATCTCTTCCAGCTCCATCCATGTTGCTGTGAATGGCATGAGTTTATCTTTTTTGATTGCTGAGCAGTATTCTATTGTGTATATATACCACAACTTCTTAATCTATTTGCCTATTTGGGGGCATTTGAGTTGTTTCCATATCTTAGCTATTGTAAAATGTGCTGCAATAAACATAGGGGTGTAGGTTCTCTTTCCAATTAGTGTTTTTGTGTTCGTTGGGTAGATTCTTAGAAGTGGAATTGCTGGGTCATATGGTAACTTCATTTCTAGTAGTTTGAGGAACCTCCACACAGTTTTCCATGGTGGTTGGACCAGTTTGCATTCCCACCAGCAGTGTAGGAGAGTTCCTTTTTCTCCACATCCTCACCAACATTTATTGTTTCCTGTTTCTTTAATGTGCCATTATCACCGGCATTGGGTAGTGTTTCATTGTGTTTTGGAATTGCATTTCCCTGATTATAAGTGATGTTGAACATTTTTTCATATACCTGTTGGCCATTTGCATTTCTTCTTTGGAGAAGCATCTTTTTAGCTCTTCTGCCTATTTTTTGATTGCTTGCTTTGTTTTTGTTGCATTGTGTGAGTTCTTTGTAGATCTTTGTGATCAGTCCCTTATCAGTTGTATTGTGTGCAAAAATTTTCTCCCAATCAGTAGGGTGTCTCTTTGTTTTGGTTAATGTCTCCTTTGCTGTACAGAAGCTTTTTAGTTTGATGTAATCCCAGCTGTTCATTTTTCCTTCACTTTCTTTGCTTTGGGGGATGTGAAAGACAGAGTACTCTTGCAGCATATCAACAATGACAATAATAATAACAATAAACTCATTTCTGTTTTTAATATATAATAAAGTCATTCTACATAATAACAGTCATGAGTACTCCTTCAGGATCTTGCTGGAAATCTTTAGTCATATATATTATCTAAAATTCAAGTAAAACACAAGAGGAAGACCTGCCTGCTCCTGAGAAGCTGGCAACTCAACCAGCAATGTTTGCACAATAGCCTTCAAAAAATCCCCTAAACACAGTGGAATACTATTCAGCATTCAAAGAAGATAAACACATACAATTTGCAGCGACATGGATGGAATTACAGGGGATCATACTCAGTGAAATAAGCCAGAAAGAAAAAGAAAAATATCAAATGGTTTCACTTATAACAGGACTACAAGGAAACCAAATAGGAGAGAGACACGCAGCAGGTGGGGGATGGGGGGGAGGGGAGGATAAGGGCACAAAATGCAATAGAAAGGAACACAAGGGACCATGGAGATGGATCACGGGTGAATTGGTGGTGGGCTCCCCAAGGGGAATACAAAATGTAAAAGACATAAAAAACAATAAAAAAATATATATATAAAAAAGAAAAAAATCCCCTAAACACATGCTATCACATAGATGTCTGATAAACTACATAGGATTTAGGCATATTAAATTTTATATAAGAAATATGTTTGTGAAAATAGTCTGAAAAATAAACTTTACCTATGATGCATAATGTTGTTGTAAATACACGTAAGTCTTAATGTGATCATGTTTTCACTTCTCTTGAGTACACACCAGGGAGTGGAATTAAGGATCATATGTAGTTTAATAAGTAACATTTTGAGGAACTGTTTTACAAACTCACTGCATGATTATACCTTCTTACCAGCATAGTATAAGTGTTTCAATATTTCTATGATTTCCCAACACTTGATATTATGTGACTTTTTAATATAGCCATCTAATAGATATGATATATTATTATAGTTTTGGTTTACATTTAAGTAATGACTAAAAATTGTATCACCTGCTGATTGGACAAACAAAATATGACATATCTCCACAATGGAATATTACTTAGTAATGAAAAGTCATGAAATACTGATACGTGCTACAGCATGGATGTTTACAGCATAAACATTATGCTCTGTGAAATAAATAGTCAAAAAGGACAACACATTGCATGAACTCTTATGAAATGTCAAGAATAAGAAAATATTTAAAGGCAAAATGTAAATTAATTGTTCTTAGAGAGAAGGAGGTATGCATGTTAATAGATACAGAATTATTCTTTGAAGTGATAAAAATGTTTTAAGATGTAGTGATAGTTATAATTGCATATATACACTAAAACCCATTAAATTGCACATTTAAATGAATGTTATGGTATATGCAATTACATCTCAATAAATCTGTTAAAAAATAATTGTACTTTGGATGTCCAAATTTGTGGTACTTTGTTAAAGTCAGAGTAAACCTTTTGTAATATGAGTATCTAGTAATTTGCCTTTTTAAAAAGTATGTACTTAGAAATAACCACTTTTTGTAAACTAGAGCATTAATGACGTTCTGAAAAATGTTTAGTTTCAAAGAGATACTAATCCATCAGTCATTGTTAATTTAAAACTGAGATCTGAATGTTAAACTTAAAATACTTAAATATCTATTGTCTTGGTCAAATATGGGATTTTCATTTCATTTAGAAATTGCTCCAATCTGAGAGATTTCACATTTAAGTAATTAATGTCCAGGTCAGATTTTAAAAAATTATGTAGTTAATAATCCAGGGCTTTCCTTGTGTGCTAAAGAGATGAAGATTTGAAATAGAATAGAGAAAAAAAATTCAGAATGTTTACATTCCATATCAGTGAGATACACTCTAAAATTAACCCATGGAAGAGTTCATCATAACATTTCAGATCTCTTCTCCAAACCAATATTGTACATTTCATTTATCTTATTTGGTTCCAAAAAAAGAAAAGCTGTGTGGTAGGTACTAATGGCATTTACTATCAACTTTTGACATTAGAGACTTTTAGTAATAAAACTTTAGAATGTAATTTGGTATTGGGTGATAGAAGTGAGAGTGGAAATTAAATTCTCTGATATCCTGCCATTTTCATCAAATTCCACCATCTGCTCTCAGTTGAGAATAGATTGCAAATATAAAGAAAGCAAACCACTGAAATTGAAACTAATAGTTCGCTCAGGGTGGCATGTGAGAAAGAATTCCTTCTTGAAATCAAAACGAATTTTCAGAACAAAAAAAGCTTTAACCTTATGCTAGCTTGATTAATCATGGTAAGTATTTTAGTTCAACTTTGTTAACATTTAAGATTTTTGTCCTCAAAATGCTGATCTTCAAATGTGACTTTCAGAGCTTTTCAATTTAGGTTCAAAGGAGGATTGTTTCACTTTGCCTGAGGAAGCCTTATCTTAAAATTCCACTAGATGCTTTGCTCCAAGGCCTGTGATGACTACCTCAGAGATGTGCTTTTTTGTCATTTCTCCATGAATTTTTGCAATAATAAATGCTCATATTTAGAATTTGCATTTCAATAAGGGTAAGTCAATAAAATAAGTAGAAACACAAGACAAGTTTCTCAACTTGTAATCACTTTTGATCCTTTATTTTTCTGGGCATCAGAATGTATAGTACTCTTTGTGTAGTTTCAGAAATAGCTGACCATTTCTTCAAAGCCAAAATAAGTTTACAAAAATCTCCTCCTCCTTCTCTTTCCCAGTCACATGATCAGGTAATGTATTTGATTCATACAAACAGGTAATCTGCCAGGCTGCACTCCAGACAGTTAAGTGGCTCCAACATAAACTCCTATTACAGGGTGTGTGTGGGGGAATTCAAGATAACAGTGTCATTTGTCTTTTAAGCACTTTTAAGCAGGAGCGTGCATGCACACACATGCATGTGCACACGCACACACACCTACACACACTTGCTGAAAATCTGCCCATTTTACAGTGCAGAGCTGGATGAAAACTGCTGGTGCCTTTTTGATGTGGAAGAATTTTCTTGGGTCTGTGAAGAGTCGATGACCCAGCTTTTCTTTTCCCTTGGCAGAATGTTGGTATTTACTTGTTGCACATTCCAGCGCCTTGATAGATGGCCAATCTGAACTTGGCTTGCACTGAGCTAAAGGGATCAAGTCTTGGGTAGTCTTTGTTCTGTCCAGTGGTGTCAACAACTGGGGGTAGTCAGTCTGTCGACTCAGGGGCCTTTCAATGGGAGGACAGATCTTTTAGCGCACAGATAGAGCAACAAAGGCTTGCTTATGGTGTGGTGGCCTCCTCTAAAAAATAGCTTTTTTGTGTCAGGATATTTATCATGTGCTCATGTCATCATTTCAGGGTGACTGTGGTAGTCCTAGCTCTGACAAAGCATGAAGGCTTTTATCTCTGTATGCGAATATCGCTTTGAAGCCTGGGCAAGAAATACATTACAAGTTTAGTGATAGAGAAGCTCAAATGGTTGAGTGAGAAGTGAGAGAGGATGGAGGAAGATATAGAGCTACTAATGGGGAAACGGGGAGAATTAATCTAATCATTCTTTAGTCAGAGAAATAAATCCTTTGTTCCCCACCTTACAAAACAATCTCAAGTATTTAAGGTCATGTCAGTGTGGTTTCATCTTATTGCTCATCTGGTTTTATGACTTGCAATAAAGCAAGTATTTCAAGGCATTCAAATTAATTAGATTGTTTTTTAACTCATAGAATGGTAGGATTTGAGTTCTTGGTGCAAATAGAGATTATCTCATCAATATCACTTTCCTGAAAACACATCTCTTAACTCAGGTTTAAATTTTATTTTGCTTTCATATTCTTCACTTAGAGAAGCCAAGAGGTATATTATTTTGAAGTTAGGTTTTATCATAACTAAATTTCTTTGAGTTTATTAATTTAATTTAAAAACAAGTCCCAAGAAAAATGCACTTATTTCTGATTTACTTTAGTTTGTTATAAAATCCAAATCCCACTGTAACCATAGATCATGTTCAAATGTGTGAAAAAGGGATTTGATGTGTTAAAATGCCTAAGCTAAAATTCTAACTGAAAATATTTAAAACATTATGAACTGAATCGGACAATTCAGAGGGCCCTGCAGCAGTGCTGGGACATGGGACCCAATCTCAAATGAAGTAAATTCAATGTGGAAAAATTTTCTCAGCTAAGTTTCCATTCAGTGGCACCACCAATGTCTTGCTTATTCTGGCACAAAATCTTAGGTTCAACTTTGACTCCTTCCATTTCCTTGGCCATCTCTAAAATATCATCAAGTACCTTTTATGGAATTTCAAAATGCTTCCCTTATCTGTTCCTTACTTTCCATTTTCATTTCCAGTATTCTAGTTAAGGAATTCAGTGCCTCAGTCTTAAACAATGATAGTTTGTTAAGTAAAAAATCCTGCATCCTCTCTTTCTAACTTTAACTCATCCTACTGATAACTTAAATATTATCTTTATTTTTCTTTTCTTTTAATAATAATAAAAGGGCTGAAGTTTATTAATGAAATAATATATAGAAGGCAATGTGCTCTGATCATCTTTCATGCCTTCTATCTCATGCAATTGTCACAATCACCTACCAAGGAAGAAACACCACCTTTATCAACTCCATTTTACTCATAAGAAAATTGCACTTCAGAAACTTTAATTGCCATTTATGGTCTTCCAGCTAATAATGAGTTATCATTCTAACATAGATCGCCCTGGTGACTCTACCTAGGTCAAACACTAAAATGATGCCATCAGAAAGGACATCAGTGAAGTTCCCTGTGTTTCTGAAGAACATGTCCTTCCAAATCTAATAACTTTCACTTAGTATACCCATGATTAAAATCCCCCTCAATCTGATTGAACAGTCACATGGCACCTGCAAGAAATAAAGTAATTGGAAAATCTACACAAAGCCCCTCTGCCACGTTCACTCTTGTTCTGTGGAGACACAGCAAGGGGAGTTTGGGGAAACACGAAGAAGGAGGAAGGGTCTATAGGAGGAAGTGTTGCTTCTCTAGCTTTGCCACTAGCTGGCCTAACTGATTTTAGTCCCTGTACCTTGTTTATAAAAATGAGATAATTGATATTAAACTTTATTGGGAGGCTAAACTGGGAAATCATAAACATCAGTGCAATGGATAATATGTACAAAATACTCCTTATTTTACGTCTGTAATTCAGTGAGTTTTAATATATTTGCAGTGGTGCAGTCTAAATTTAGACTTTGCATCCTATTTAAAATTAACTAACCAGGGCCTTCCTGGTGGCGCAACGGGTTAAGTCTCACTCAGCACTATGAAGCTATCACCAGCCACTGGAGCACAAGTTCTATTCCTGGCCAAGGAGATTCCCACATGGTGCTGCAGATCTCTTCTGTCTGACCTGCTGCTCCTCTCAGCGGTATATTTCAATCGATCTGCCTGTTCTGCTCCCCACTCTGTCTCTGGTGAATCCTCTCACCACCCCACATCTATGGCCTACACCCCAGTTCTTGTATGCATAAATAAATAAATCTTAAAATAAATAAATGAATAAAATAAAATAAAATAACCATAAATGAAAGGGATACTTTCTGGAATTTGAATTACATTCTATAGAATTATGTATTATTATGCCAGTACCACTCTGTATTGACCACTATAGAGTTATAACATGTTTTGGGATAAGGAATAGTGTGTTCTCCAACTTTGTTCTTTTTTTTTTTCAAGATTATTTGGCAACTCTGGCTTTGTAGCAATTATAATATGAATTTCAGTAAGAGTCTGTCAAAATTTGCAAAAAAAAAATCGATTGGTGAGGTTTTTGAAATTAAATGTGCTGCATTAATAGATAAATTTGGGGAAGTATTTCTATCTTAGTAATATTAAATATTCTAATTAATGAATATTCAATTTACTTATGTCTAATTTAATTTTCTGTCAGTGTTTATAACTTGCATACAATTTACACACTTTTATTAAATTTATTCCTAAGTATTTTACTTTAAATTAGGACAGTTATTGCCTTGCCAAGAAAAAAAAGATATGAAAAATAAAGTTCTATTCAGCAGAAAATGAAAGTGGAAAACTTAGCCTTCTCTGTGTCATTGAGTGGGAGAAGAAAAATATAGAAGTTCAAAAACATAAAAACGTACTTGTCATTTCACTGTATTGCATAATGTTCAAGTTAAAAATCAATTAAAATATTTGGACAGAAAGTTCATCTGCTGGGATAGGTAGTTGGTTATTGCAGCTAAGTATAGATAATATTTAGTGATTTTCATATACAGAAAATTATGATGAAACTCAAGTTCACTAATATTGAAGAAAATAAGTTTATGCATGGACACTATAATTAAACAAAACTTAAAGCATATTCTTAGCTATGCTAAAATATAATTTTAGTAGATAGTTATATTTATCATTTCTTTCTCTGTAGCTTAAATTATAAATATTTAATGAGAAACAGTACATGAATTTACTTGAATTAACTGGCACTGACATTTCCTTTAGTTTTATCATACAACCTATGAAAATAGTAGCTTATCATATGTGACAGTCAGATGAAACCCATATCAAATAAATATAGATGTATATTTATTTCACTTCCCTAATTGGATTTCTCGCCAAAAAATCCATATAGAATTTTTTGTTTATTTACTTCTTTTTTTCAAATCTTACATTATTTTATGTGTAAAAGTTTTGATTATTCTTTTGAATGAGGTAGATATGTAAAATATTCAAGTGACCATTGTAAAAGGTAATGCATTCTGTTAATCTCAAGAACTCATGTAATAGGTAGCTCTTACAATTATGAAAAATTACTTTATGATAGTAATCTATCAAATATTTCTTTGTATCGTCTTCACAATAGCATGAACACATATGGACACAAAGTGTATTGGGTTTAGTGCAAGCAACAAAGAATGAGACTTAGTGGATGAGACCACATGATGTGTGCTATTTATTTAGCAACTGCCCTGGAAATGGCACTTTAAAGTATTGTTACTTCAAGATTTTTCAGTTGTTTTGTCCTACCACTCAAGTATATTAATTTTTGGTTTCTATTCTTGTCACTTGCTTTTCCTTTATAATAAAAGAATAGAGAGAAGTAAAGGCTAGTAGAATCTCAGTACCCGTATTTAACACTTAACATACTTTTGTTCATATATAATTTCTCCTTTTTCTCTTTCTGATTTGTTGAGCTATTTAAAAAATGAAATCCAATGCTTCAGTATCCACCACCGAGGGCCTCCCTGGTGTTGTAAGGGGTTAAATCTCAGCACTATGAAGCTATTGCAGCTTCATAGTGAAGCATAGTGCAGCACGAGTTTGATCCCTGGTCAGGGAGATTCCCTCATAGTGCAGCAGACTTCTCTTGCCTTGCCCGCTCCCCTCAGCAGTGTACTTCAGTTGATCTGCCTGTTCTTCTCCCCACTCTGTCTATGATGAATCCTCTTACCACCGCACACCTCTGGCCTATACCCAGCTTGTATGCATAAATAAATAAATCTTTAAAAAAAAATCCACCACCAGAGATTATAGGCATTTTCTTATGTTAAAGTAATTAACAGTTCTCTTACATTATCTCCTATGCAGTTCATTTTCAAATTTTCCAATACTAAGTGTTAGAATGCACAAATTGTCTGCTTTTTTCACTCCAAATCTGGAGGCATTATGTGATTTGGCTGGGGAAGTCCTCTTTTCCAGATTCTTTATTACTAAGTCTGCATGTCAGAATTAGAAAAAGAGATCTTCAAAGGAATTAGTAAGTTGCAATAGGTTTTAGTGATCACAGTGGATTTATTCATTTATTTAACAACTAGTCATTAAATATATTTTTATTTTGAAGCAAAGGTCATTGATTGATTTTAGCTTCTCCCCAAGCTCATTTCAGTTTTCCACTCTCAACGTAAAACAGTGCTAAAAAATAGAACTTCAAATAGGACAGTGTCAAAGACGGTACTAATGGATTGTGTCAAGAGGGTGGACAGGTCACTGTCAGTGTGTTTTCGCCCATGTACTCAATTGCAAGACCATTCAGTTCAGGGTCCAACAACAATGGGGTTTGTTTAAAAAACAGGAAATTGGGACAGGAAAGAGCTTTTAAGTCCACAGTGGCTGACTGTGTCACCTCAGTGTTTACAGTGTCCAGCAGTCCCAACCAAAGGCTGTGAGGTGGTGGTGTCCCATCAATGAGGGGCTAGAACTGGTGGCACAAAAGTTAGCAGTACCCCAGGGTCACTCATTGTGGCATCTGACGGTGTTCACAGGTGGGGCTGCTGAGGTGACACAATAGCAGTACACATCAGCAGTCTGTAGGCTGGGGTGAATAATACCAGATGCTGGGCTGGACAAAGATGGACTCAACAGCACTAAGAGGCAGCACAGAGAACCAGCGGTGGTTGGAAAGCTCTCAAAGGTGGCCAGAGAGTGCATCACCAATCAGTCAATCAGTAGTGCTGGTCAGCACCAGTCACCAGGAGATGGTATCAGAGACACACATGAAATCTCTGGCAAATAATTGCAACCATTAGGTAATTTTGCTATATTATCTGTCTGTCTGTCTATCTATCTATCTATCTATCTATCTATCTATCTATCTATCATCATCATCTGTCTTTCTACATATCTATCGTGCATGGATTTGCTCAATGCAAGATCACGTAAAGAATCTTTTCTCCATAGGAAGTTGCTAAGGAGTTTTCATTAGGGCTTTATTAATTTAAAGTGAATGATATTTATTAATTTAAAGTGGAATTCTTTTGAATCCAATTCTGAACAAATTCACACACACACACACACACACACACACACACACACACACGATATACTGAGATACCTAGTCTATATTCAGATCTTATTTTCTTCACTAAAGCTATAATCCCCAAAGTAGCAATAAAAACTAACAGGTGGCAGTGAAATAAGCCAGAAAGAAAGAGAAAAATATCAAATGGTTTCACTTATAACAGGAATATAGGGGAGCCAAATAAGAAAGCAACATTCAGCAGGGAAGGAGGGGAGGGGTAGGGCTCAAGAGGGGGGAGGAGGGGAGTACAGAGGACTATGGTGATGGCTCCATGGGTGAACAGGTGGTGGGTAACTTATGGGGAATACATAATAATGTAAAAGATACGAATAACAAAAATAAATATCTATTATATTAAAAAAAACAAAAACAAACAAACAAACTAACAGGTGGGATGTCTTTTTGTTATCTTAGATTTTAATTTCAGTAAACTTAAATAGACATCTGCTTCCAGGTTCACTATAAGTGCTTTCTGTGAGAAATTCATGTAAGTTTTCTGGGCTTTCCCATATCATGGTCCCTGAATTAGTGATCATCATCTTTAAAATGGCTTTCGAAAGAGGCCATTTTAGTTTGAGTCCCTTGGACCTAGATTCTTATTCAGTGGCCTATGTGGGTACGCTTAAAAAAAAAAAAAAAGCAGCTGTGAGTCAGAGAAGTGCTTTTATTTTAAGACAAGTAAAAAGGCCCACAAGCACTCTCTTTTTACAGATTAAATTTTTCTGAGGATGTTTCCTCTCCACCATTTCAGATCCTGTGTTAAATATGTCTGACGTTATAAGAGCATTAAATTACTTGTGACTACTCTGCTTCTGTCTTTTTAAAAATGAAGGGAACAAGGAAATCTATAGTCAGATATTTAGCATGGGGTTCCCTCATTAAACATTGGAGAGACCATATTACTCAGATTGGGGCCAAGTGAGAACCCCTGTTCCCTGTGAAGGGAGCACAACAATAGATCTGCACCTGTGCTGACGTCTGCCAAATGTGAGCTCATACAACTGTTGCTCTTGATTAAGTGTATTAGGGGAAAATAGATTTCTATCTGCCACATTGTACTTGTTTTATTGGTTATGCTCCTGGGTGGAATATAAAGTGATATTGTACAGAAGATACTAGGAAAGCCACACAGACTTAGAACTATTTTTCATTTCGACAGAGTCAGCAGAAAACCCTTGCCAGAACTTCTTTTGGGTTATAGTAAAACTACATAATGGCAGTTCCTGTACATTTAGAGTGTATGTGAGTCTGCATTCATGTAACTCTCATTCTTTACATCTTTCCCCTCCAGGAATAAAGTAGACACTCCATTGGTGATTTTAACACAAAGGCCAAGGAAACAGAAAACGATTTCACAAAACTAGAGTTAAGCGATGAGGTTTGTCGTATTTGCTTTCCTTTCCCTTTCCGTCTACATTTTATTCACAGGTTGGAATGCACACAATCAATGATGAAAATTAATTAAAGAATTGTCAAACATTAAATATGCATAGATTAAGTCATGTGTTTCTTTAAGTCATTGCTTTCTTCATTTGGTTGGTTTGGTGTGCTTTATACCAGTTGATGAATTCTGTTGTTTCCTTTCTTGGGGCTGACATTAACACTGAAGTTGTTTTTCTGGAGCTCAGTGTCTCTGTCAATGTTTAGTTTGCTAATGGAGAGTCATGTGTAACTTGGGTAACATAACAAAATGACCGTGCTAGTGAAAGCCTCCTATTTGAGACCAACTGTTCCTTAACAGCAAAGAAAATGATTATTTCAAGTAACAGTGTCACTTCTGACATGGGAGAGTGGCCTGAAGAAATGGTATTTTATTGTCAAGTATAACATGGAATCCTGTAGGGGACAGGATACACTAAGAAGTTCTTTTTACTTTTTTCCTCTTGAAAAATTAAAGTTGTTTCTTTGATCTCTGAGTCTGGGTCCCACTCTAACTAACCACATATACTCTAACACTCACTCCTCATCTATCCCACCTGAGGACTTTGACAGTCATAGAAAGTTCTTCCTCCAACCACCTACATGACTCTACCTTCACTCCTTCAGATTCTCACCTAATGTCACCTTTTTGGAGAACCATCTATGTAAGATATTAACTTCTTCCATCACACACTTCCCTCCTTATTCTAACTTAACTTTTACTACTTGTATCCACATATAATTTCAATATGTGTTTGTTGATTTGATATTGCCTGTCCCTTCCCCAGTGGAAGCTTTAGTGGGTAGGAATTTTCTGTATCTGTTCACTGCTATCTCCCTGGCTCCCAGAATTATGTCTCTATATAGTAGTATTAAATAATAACTTGAAGAGAATTGCCAAAGCTGGGAGAAATAGTATTTTCTTGAAAAACATGTAAATTCACAAGTGGAATGATTTGCATTTCTTCAAGGTGATCAGCTTGGCTTGTTTTGTTTCTGTTTGGGGGGAGAGAGAGGTTTTAAGTCAGGGTAGTTTCAACACTGTTGAGTATGAATTCTTTCATGGGAATTCCTTTGGCAAGATGGGGCAGCTACAACACTTAAATTTCCTACCTTTCTGATGGAAATACTGGCACGTTTCCTCTTTCAACTATCTAGGATAGAAATTGTAATTTTCATGACTAGGTGATCCACCTGAATTAGCTTAAAACATTTACTTTTGACTAACCATGGAAAAAGTTACTGCCATACCACTACATTCTCAAATCAAATCACAACTTCTTTTGATTATAAAATAGTTATAGTGCTAATGAAAAGTATTTCCTTTGCACTTCCCAGAGATTTACTTTTAATTTGAAGCTTCTTTTGACTCATATATCCAAATTTGTTAAGAAATAGACTTAGAATACTGAACTATTCTCTTATCTTCTTCAAAGAAGAAATGAGTGGTGTACATGATAGTGCGATTATTTTTCGCATATGGAGGTGATACATAGAAAACAGATTTTGAAAGGGTTTTGTTCCCTTTAACTTAGGCATGATTATATGTGATCATAGTGCCACATGTGTCTTCCCATATTGAGTGCTATACAAAAATTTCTCACCTTTAGAATAGAGTAGGTGCTCTTTTATGCAGTTTCAAAACAGGTAATTATGTGTCCTTCTTCATTCCTAAAAAAAGAAATGTATATAGATCAAGAACGCAACAACAAAAAAAATGGCCTCTTCCCATGTGCTTCACATGCCCATTTTCTCCCCAAACCCTTTCTCTAGCCTCAAACACTTGAACATAGCCATTCCTCTACCGACCAGTCACAGGTTTTTATTACACTATTAATTGATTAGGAAGAAAGCTAATACAATCACAATGGAAACAAGAGATCTTTCTGATGCCTTCCTTTACGGATTTAACTAAGATGATCAAACTACTCCCACACTGCCACCTTCAGCTAAATGGAAGCTTACTATTATTCGGAGATTCCAGACAAGTAGAAACTCCCTATAAAGAGTGTGGGGAATATAAATGTCAGAAAGCCAAAGCACAAGGATGTTAAAAATTGTGTGTTGAATTTAATTAACTGCTGACCATTACTAATTAATCTGACTTGTCCGCTGAACCGACTTCCATTTCATTCTTCTATTCTTTGTTTCGTAACATTTATGTTATGGAAAATCAGAGCATTTTCTACAATGCTTTTGATTTTCTCCCCTCATAAATAAAGCACAGTTTTCTGAGGAGACAATGCTGTCTTGTTGGCATCTACTGTGGATTTTTTTTTTAAATGCCTTTCTCTTAGACCCTCAACCTGCATCAGGAATCGTTTTGACTTTCCCATCAAAAGTCATTTGTTCCTGTCTCCCCACTTGTTTTGTGCGTGCTGTCGGACATCATATATGCTCCTTTCAGAGTTTGGGGGTGGCGTTTGGTGGAGCGGATGCTTGCACGCTATGGTAATGACCTTTGGAGAGTTAACCTAGATTAAATGAATACATTAAACCAGATAGTTTAAGCACTCTTGAATGGCAAATTATTTCTTTTTGTCATCAATACTTCGTTGTAATTGTTAGGAGATATTTTTATGGAATGTTGATTTTTTTTTTTTTTTAATTCTGAGAGAACTGTATGTGCTGTGCGTCAGTCTCTGAATCCTGAAGTAGCTCTAAAGAGCCAAGCTGTAGGTGCTAGGTACACAGTTAAGCTTCTGAGGCAGGGACACTCAACTTTGTGAAAACAAATCTTGGTTTAAAAACTTGATTGCATTTGTTGTCTTGGAGTTTGAATATGTTGAATATGTTCCTCATTCTCTTCTTGCCAGTAGCATTTCTTCAGAGAAGAGCCAAACGAGAAATCAGAAGGAGAAAACAGCACACAAAACATAAACAAAAGCAAAAACTAGCAGGCAACCACAAATAAGAGAAATTCTATGGGGGAGGAAGAGAGACCAAAATAGGGGAGAAAAGAGCACAAGGGACTATGGTGATGGTTCACGGATGAATTGGTGGTGGGAAATCTATGGGGGATACACAATGATGTAAAGGATATAAATTAAATCGAAAAATATAGTAAAAAATTTAAAAAAGGTAATGATAATCTGAAAAAATAAAAAATGTTGAGTTCCAATTCTGGCAATTTTGATTTTTTTCTTTACTTCAAATTTAAGTCTTTGATTAGGTTGATTTTGACTGGCCAAGACATCTGAGAAAATAATTGTCCTGATATTAAACTCTGGTTCAAGTCTGAAGTTCTTTTTTGATAAAACAAGGTTTTACAGAATTGCAAAGTTGCAGTGGAAGTGTTTTTGTATCTGGTTCTGTGGACTGGCACATATTTCCTTTAGAGGTTTTATCTTTGACTTAGCAGTGTATTTGCTTCATATTGTGTCACTTAGTTTATTCTGTAGTCCCTTACCATATATTAAGTCATCAGGAATGGATAAGCCTGTGCACATTTTTTCACTGACGCCATTGTAGTATTTATTGATGTTCTGAAAGTAAGACTGATGTTTACTTATGTGTACTATGTAGAAGCCACCAACTATGATGATGCATGTAATTTCCATTACTCTTCACTGCAACCCTACGAATGAACTATTGTAATCACATTTCTGCATGAGAGAATTAAGGTGTTAGATGTTTACTAATATTCCACAATATCCCACAGATGGTAAATTGCAAGCTGGATTTTAAACAAGAACTGATTTCAAAATGAAATTTCTTGATACTATACCCATTCATTCTATTTTTTTAATTTCTTTAGTGTTCTGCAATTTATATTTCCTTCTTTATGTAAAACACAAGGTCTCATTTCATGTTAATCATATTTACATATTCAATTTAAGACACTTACTATGTGACTTCTAAATGCCAAACAGTATAGTAGGATCTACAGATCTGAATTCAAGTGTAATTCTGGTCCTAAGGGAAGACATGGAAAATGACTATAGGTCAAGTCAAATACAGGTAACAAAAATCTCATTATGATGCATTGATAATTTATTTTCCTATTTAATTTAGTTGTTTTAAATTTTTTTAATCAAAGTAGTTTCTGTATCGTATTATATTGTATATAGAAGTTTTATATTTATATGAAAATAAACTTAAAACAAAAGTGCTGACTCCCCCTATCCTTATGCCTACAATGAAGGTTGCAATCACTTCCAACTTGTTTTTTTTTTTTTTAAAGATTTATTTATTTATACATACAAGCTGGGGTAAAGGCCAGAGGCGGGGGGCGGCGAGAGGGCTCACCAGAGACAGAGTGGGGAGCAGAACAGGCAGATCAGAAATACACTGCTGAGGGAAGCAGCGGGCGAGGCAGGAGAGGTCTGCCGCACCATGTGGGATTCTCCCAGGCTGGGCGTCAAACTCGCATCACGTGCTGCCCATAGCTCCACAGCGCAGCACTCAACCGCTGCACCACCGGGGGAGGTCCCACTTCCAACTTTTTAATCTACTTTATTTCCATGTTAAAAATAATAGACTTAACTATTTCTTAATAACTAGTTTGAGGATTTTACAGTTTCTTATACTCTTCACCATCTCAACTACAGCCCAAACACATATATACATGCACATTCATTTCTACTTCTACTCTCCCTATTTAATTGAAAGCAATTTTTGGCTCAATAGGTATTTAATGTTCACAGGTTATGATTATGTAAGTTTTGTTCATGAATGACACATAGTGAATTTTGAATATGTCACTTTTTTTTCTTAAAGTTAAAAAATTGTCAAAACATCTATTAGTAAGTTTTCTTCCTAGAAGAACAAGGACATTACTGTCAATTAAGTCTGAACTTTAGGTATCATAGTTACCTCTAGCTTGTGGCTATTGCTGTCCCACCTGGAACCTGTGTCCTCAGGCTGGAACTGTCACTCTTCTCCCTAGGCTGGTGGCACAGCCTACTTCCTAGACCATCTCTTCATCACCATCTGGAGATTCTCTTGGCTCCTTTTTCTTTTAGTCTGGACTCCTTTTTTTTTTTTTAAAGATTTATTTATACACACAAGCTGGGGGCACAGGCCAGAGGCATGGGGCGGCGAGAGGGTTCACCAGAGACAGAGTGGGGAGCAGAACAGGCAGATCAGAAATACACTGCTGAGGGGAGCAGCGAGTGAGGCAGGAGAGGTCTGCCGCACCATGTGGGACTCTCCCTGGCTGGGCGTCGAACTCGCATCGAGCGCAGCCGACAGCTCCACAGTGCAGCGATCAACCGCTGCGCCACCAGGGAGGCCCCTAGTCGGGACTCCTTTGATCTGCTATATTGATGTTGTAAAATCCTTGCCCATAATGTGAGAACCAGCCCACGGAAAGAAGCTGGAGGGACAGATGTTGGACCTGCAGGCTGCACACACATCCATTATCTGTGAAAATGCCATTGGAATTTTGATAGGGATTGCAGTGAATCTATAGGTGGCTTTAGTAGCAGGAGCATTTTAAACATTAATTCTTCTGATCCAAGACAGGGGTATCTTTTTGTTTGTTTATATCTTCAATCTTTTTCATGAGTCTTGTAGTTTTTAGTGTACAGATCTTTCAACTCCTTGATTCAATTTATTCTTGAGTATTTTATTCTTTTTGATGTTATTGTGAATAAGAACGCTTTATTTCTTTTTCAGATGTTTTATTCTCATGGCATCCATCTTTTCTTTTGAGAAACCTCCACACAGCTTTCCAAAGGGGCTGGACCAGTCTATATTCCCACCAACAGTCTACAAGGGCTCCTTTATCTCCACATCCTCACCGGCACTTGTTGTTTCTGGACATTTTGATTTGGCTCATTCTCACAGGTATGAGGCGATATCTCATTTTGGTTTTGATTTGCATTTCTGTGATGATAAATAATGTTGAACAATGTTTCATATGTCCATTGGTCATTTGCATGTCTTTTTTTGGAAAAGTGCTTATTTAGCTCTTGTGCCCATTTTTTTTGACTGGGTTGTTTCTTTTTGTTGAACTACATGAACTCATCATGAATCTTTGATATATTTTTTGTCAGATGTATGGTGTGCAAATATTTTCTCCCATTCAGTAGTGTGTCTATTTGTTTTGGTAACTGTCTCTTTTGGTTAACAGAGGTTTTCCATTTGATGTAGTCACAGTTGTTTATTTTATCCTTTGTTTTCCTTGTTGCTGAGATGAGTCCTCAAGGATGTTTCTGAAGTTTCTGTCATGGAATGTTTTACCTCAGATTTCTTTATGATTTTATTGTCTTAGGTCTTACATCCAAGTATTTTATTCACTTTTAGTTGATTTTCATGTGAAATGTGAAATATTGGTCTCGTTTCATTCTTTTGCATGTGGTAGTTCAATTTTCCCAGCACCATTTACTGAAAAAGGCTTTTCCTGTTTTAGTGTACATATTTCACTTCTTTGTCATAGATTAGTTGTTCATACATGTATGGTTTTATTTGTGTAGTCAATTATTTTTCATCGGTTTATGTGTCTGTAATGTTCTATTAACAGGTTATTCTAATAGTTATGGTTTTAGTATAGTTTGAAATATGAAAATGAGATAGTTCCACTTATCCCTCTTCTCTCTTTTGAATATTCAGGGATTTTTGTGGTTCCATATGAATTTCATTACTCTTCGTTCTATTTCTTTGAAGAATGTCATTAGGATTTTTACTGGAAATGCATTTAATCTGACAATTTCTTAGGATAAGATGGTCATTTTGATTATGGTGATGCTTCCTATCTTTGACAGTTAATATCTTTCCATTTATTTGTGTCTTCTATTTCTTTTGACAATATTCCATACTTTTCCTGTATGATACCTCATCTCCTCGTTAGGTTTATTCCTATGTATGTATGTATGTATGTATTTATTTATTTGATGAGATTATAAATGAGGTGGCATTCTTGATTCCTTCTTCTATTTCATTGTTTGTATATAGAAAGCTAACTGATTTTTGTTTGTAGATTTTGGATCCTTACATTTTGCTAAAGTGGTTTATTATTTTAATTAGATTTTTTTGTGGAATCTTTGGGGTTCTCTATGACATATCACATCATCTGTAAATAATGATAGTGTTTCTGCTTCTCTCCCAGTTTAGATACCTTTTATTGTTTTCTGTTGTCTAACTGTTCTTTCTAAGACTTCTAATACTATCATGAATAGTAGTGGTGAGACTGGTTATCCTAATCTTATACCAAATCTTAGTGGAAAGCTTTCAGCTTTTCACTGTTGAGAATGATACTAACTTTGGTTTGCCATATATGTCTTATTGTGTTAAAGTACATTTCATCGATCCCCAATTTTTCAAGGGCTTTCATCATAAATGGATGCTGAATTTTATCAAATGGTTTCACAGCATCTATTCATATGATCATGTTTTTTTCTTTCCTTTTCTTTGATGTGGTGAATTTTGTTGATTGATTTTTATATGTTGACCATCCTTAAATTACTGGTATAGATGCCACTTGGTCAATATGTATACTCTTTTTAAAGGCTTGTTGGATTTGGTTTACTAATTTTATTTTTTGAGAATTTTTGCATTTTTGTTCACTAGGAAAATTGATCTGTAGTTTTCTTTCTTTGTGTTATCTTTGCTTGGTTTTGGTATTGTAATGACGGCCTCAGAAAATGTATATGGTAGAATTCTTTCTCTACTTTTTGAAAGAATTCGAGCAAGATAGGTATTAGTTAATATTTGGAGGTTTGGTAGAACTCACATGTGAAGTCATTTGTTCCTGGAATTCTTTTTATGGGAGAGTTTTAATTACTATTTCAATTCCTTATGATGATGATGATGATGATTGTTACTATTACTATTATTATTTCTTATTTTTTATTTCTTCCCTATTTAGCCTTGGATGATTGTATAATTCTAAGAATATGTCCACCTTGTCTACTTTGTCGAATTTATTTAAGTGAACATTTAGTTCATAGTAATTTCTTCTTAAAAGTGTAAATAACTCACCAAATGAAATAAACTCACCAATCAAAAGACACAGAGTATATGGTTGGATTAAAACCAGAAGCCAGCTTTCCACTGTCTCCAGGAGATGCAACTGAGCTCCAAAGATAAATAAGGTTCAGGGTAAGGGGCTGGAAAAGTCTTGTAAATAAATGGGACTCAAAGAAAATCAGGGACAACCATATTCCTTATGAGATGTGATAGATTTCCACCTAAAAAAGGTAAAAAGGACATATCAACCAGACAGAATAGAAATAAACACACAAACAGCCTCATACAAATAATTAGAACTAATGGGTTTAATACACATTTATAGGGCACCACAATCCCGAAATGTGATTACACATTCTTGTCAAATGCACATGGGACATTCTTCAAGATAGACCATATGTTGAGTCACAAGACAACTATTAACAAATTCTTGGAGAGGGGCCTCCCTGGTGGCACAGCCGTTGGGCACTGCGCTGTGGAGCTGTTGGCAGCGGTGATGCAAGTTCGAAGCCCAGCAGGGGAGATTCCCATATGGCGTGGCAGACTTCTCCTGCCTCGCCCGCTGCTCCCTTCAGCAGTATATTTCTGATCTGCCTGTTCTGCTTCCCGCTCTGTCTCTGGTGAGCCTTCTCGCTGCTCCATGCCTTTGGCCTGTACCCCAGCTTAAATAAATTAATCTTTAAAAAACAAAACAAAAAAACCACAAATTCTTGGAGATTGAAATCATACATACATCTTCTCTGACCATAAAGGTATCAAACTAGAAATCAATCAAAAAAAATAAAAAAGAAAAAACAAGAAAAGCCTCTAATATATGGACACTGAACAACATACCACTGAATGAATATTGGTAAATGAGAAAATCAAAGAAGAAATTTTAAAATTTCTTCAAGATTAATGACAATGAGGACACAACCATCCAGAATTTATGGGGTACAGCAAAAGCATATGAAGAGGAAAGTGCAATACAGGTCCAAATCAAAAAACAAGAAAGATTTCAAATGAATGATCTTATCTCTCATCTAAAATAAGTATAGAAAAAAGAATAAACAAAACCAAATTCCAGTAGAAAGAAGGAAATAATAAAAGTTTGAGCAAAAATAAATGAAAAATAGTCCAAAAGATTAATTAAGATAAAATCTGGTTCTTTAAAAAGACAAACAAGATAAAGAAATCTCCAGCTAAGCTCAGAAAGACATGAAGGGAAAAAAGTCAAATAAATAAGATCAGAAACATAAGTGGAGAAGTTATTGCAGACATCTCAGAAATTCACAGGATTTTGAGTTTACTATGAGCATTTATAGGCTAATAACAATGACTTTGAAGAGATGGAGAATTATTATAAATTTACAATCACCTGAGACTATGTAGGGAAGAAATTGAAAGCCTGAACTGACCAGTCACAACCAAGGAAATTGAAACAGTAATCAAAATTCTCCCAAACACAAAAGTCCAGGACCAGATGACTTTATGACTGAGTCTGACCAAAACGTCAAAGAAGAGCTAATACCCATATTACACAAATCCTTAAATAAATGAGAAAGAGGAAATACTTCCAAAGACATTCTATGAGGCCAAAAATACCAAAATCATACAAAGAAACCACAAAAAAGAAAATTTTACGTGTCAATCTGCCTAATGAATATAGATGCAAAATACCTCAACAAAATCCTAGCAGACCAAAGTCAACAATGTATTAAAAGGACAATATATCATGTCCAAGTGGATTTATACCAGGGGCACAATAATGGCACATTATTTGAAAATCAATCAACAAAATTCACTACATCAACAAAAGAAAGATAAAATACATATGCTCATATCAATAGATGACAAGAAAACATTTGATAAAAATCAAGATTCATTTATGGTAAAAGCTCTTGAAAAGCTGAGGATTAAAAGTCATAGTTGACAAACCCAAACCAACATCATTCTGAAGTATGAAAAGCTGAAAGCTTTTCCACTAAGATCTGGTACAAGAAAAGGATATCCATGTTCAAAATTACTAGTCAATATGGTATTGGAAGCCTTTCCTAGATTAATGAGGCAGGAGAAATATATAGAAAGAGCTCAAATTGGGGATGGGGGGAAGGTATTATTTGCAGATGACATGATAATATACAAAGACGATCCTGAAGGAGTCACTGAAAAACTAATTAAAACAATAAATCCATTCAGGAAAATGGCAGGATACAGAATCAATGCACATTATCAGTTGCCCTTTGATAGCAAACACTGAGGTAGAAAAAGAAGAAATTAAGGAAACAATACCATTTATTACAACACCCAAAAAACAAAAACAAAAGCAAAACAAAATAAAACCTAAGAGTAAACCTAACATAGGAGTCGAAGGACCTTTACAAACAAAACTACAAACTATTATTAAAAGAAATAGAGAAGACACAAATAAATGGAAAGATATTCCCTACTCATGGATTGGAAGAATCAACATAGTCAAGATGGCCATCCTATCCAAAGCAATATATAGATTCATTGCAATCCAAATAAAAATTTCAAAGACATTCTTTTTTTTTTAAGACTCATTTATTTATGCATTCAAGCTGGGGTGCAGGCCAGAGATGTGGAGTGGTGAGAGGATTCACCAGAGACAATGGGGAGCAGAACAGGCACACTGACTGAAATATACTGCTGAGGAGAGCAGCGGAGGAGGCAGGAGAGGTCTGCTGCACCATGTGGGAAT
This sequence comes from Scalopus aquaticus, assembly GCA_004024925.1. Taxonomy (NCBI): domain Eukaryota; kingdom Metazoa; phylum Chordata; class Mammalia; order Eulipotyphla; family Talpidae; genus Scalopus; species Scalopus aquaticus. The sequence continues at coordinate 86,674 of PVIJ01006797.1, forward strand.
CTCCCAGGATGGGCATCGAACTCATTGAACAGGTGCCTACAGGTCCACAGTGCTGCACTTAACCTGTTGCGCCACCAAGGATGCCCTCAAAGAGAGTCTTCAAAGAAGTTGAACAAACATGGATATTCATGAGGAATCACAAAAGACCCCAAATAGTCAAAGCTAGCCTGACCACCCCCCAACAAAAGGAAGAATATCAGTATCAAACTTCTAGACTTTACACTATGTTATAAAGACATAATAGTTAAAACATTATGGAAATGGGACAAAAACAAACACACAGACCAATGGAATAGAATTGAGAATGCAGAAATAAACCCATACCTATATGGATAGCAGTCCAAGAATATGCAATGGAATAAGGAAAGCTTATTTAATAAATGGTGTCGGGAAAATTGGACAGCCCCATGCAAAAGAATGAACCTAGACCACTACCTTACACTATACACAAAGTCAACTCAAAATGGATACAATATTTGGATGTAAGGCCTGTAACCACAAAAGAGATAAGAAAACATTAGCAACTCACTTCATGATATAAACTTCACTGATGTCCTTTCAGATTTATCTCCAGCAGCAAGGGAAACAAATGAGAGTATAAACAATTGGGACTACATCAAATTAAAAAGTTCAGTGAAAGAAACCATCAGTAAAATGAAAAGACACTCCACTGAATGGTAGAAAATATTTACATACCATGTATCTGAAAAGAAGACTAACATCTAAGATCTGCAAAGAATGCATAAAACACAACAAAAAGAAAGCTAAAAATTCCAATAAAAAATGCCCAGAAGACCTAAATAGATACTTCTCCAAAGAAGGTGAGGATGTGCAGAAAAAGTAAATCTCTTACACTATAGGTGGGACTATAGACTGGTCCAGTCCCTTTGTAAAGAAGTATGGAGATTCCTCTAAAGACTGAAAAAACAGATATACTATTTGACCCAGCAATTCAACTCCTAGTTATCTACCCAAGTAACAAAAAAGCAAAAAAAAAAAAAAAAACAACAACCCACTAATTCAAAAGGAAACCTGCACTATTATGTTAATAGCAGCACTGTTTAACATAGCCAAGATATGTAAACAACCTAAATGCCACAGATGAGTGGATTAAGAAGATGTGGTATGTATATACAATGGAATACTACCCATCACTCAAAAAAATAAAAAAAACCTCATCATATTTGTGGCAACATGGATGAAACTAGAAGGTATTATCCTAAGTGAAATAAGTCAGAAGGAGAAAGCTAAATACTGGATGTTTAATTTAATTAATTAATTAATTAATTAATTTATTTATTTATTTTTTTTTATTGTTATTTATGTCTTTTACATTTTGTATTCCCTTTGGGTAGCCCACCACCAATTCACCCATGATCCATCTCCATTGTGTTCTTTTCTATTCCATTTTGTGCCCATTTCCTCCCATGTCACTGCAAATTGCATGTGTTTATCTTCTTTGAATGCTGAATAGTATTCATTGTGTATATGTACCACATCTTCTGGATCCAATCATCTATTTTTGGACATCTGGGATGCTTCCATACCTTTGCTATTATGAACAGTGCCGCAATGAACATACGGGTGCATGTATCCTTTCGGATTAGTGTTTTTGTGTCCTTTGGGTAAATTCCCAAAAGTGGTATTGCTGGGTCATATGGGAGCTCCATGTTTAGCAGTTTGAGGAATCGCCATACAGCTTTCCATAGTGGTTGGACCAGTTCACATTCCCACCAGCAGTGTAGAAGAGTTCCTTT
>PVIJ01006798.1:0-88327 GCA_004024925.1 Scalopus aquaticus
GGAAGGAGGAAAGGAAAAGCGCACAAAATGGAATAGAAAAGAACACAAGGGACCATGGAGATGTATCACGGGTGAATTGGTGGTGGGCTACCCAAGGGGAATACAAAATGTAAAAGACATAAACAACAATAAAAATATATATTAAAAAAAAAACAAAACATTGTGCTAACCAGGATTTAGCCTTAAGGACACAGCACCACTAACTGGAAATACGCTACAGGGCAATGACAAATTCAGCTTATCTTGATCAGTTATCATCAGAAGTATAATTTTTGCTAAGCTTTGATGTATTCTAAAATTAAGTAACTGTACCTGTACTTGGCTATACTTGTGAATGTAAGAGAGTTAAAGATAATTATGATAATATTTTGCAAGTAAACTTTTTATGACAGTGTCACAAGCAGGGATATTTTTCCTTCCTCTAATATTGGCTTCATTTTCACATTAAACTAAAACATTAAGTCTGATTAATGTAGAAGAGAGATAGAATTCCACTGGTAGCTATTCTTTTTTGCCAATAATCTTGTATAAATAGATCTTTATCCAATGATAATACCATTGGCATATAATTCTGCCTTTCGAACCTAGTTTTTGTCCACTGATGGAGCAATTGTAATGACAGCAGTCTAAGAATCAAAACATTTAAAGCTGTTATAAAGCATTATAAAAGGGGATTTTTAAAATGTAGGTAGCAGTTTTGCGACCTATTTGGGTTTCTTCATGTTATATGATTACTGTTTTATGGATATAGTTCAATAAAAATGTTTTAAATTCTCCAGACTAGAGGAGTTTCCCTTTCTCTAATCTTCTCTGCTGGTATTCACATGAGACTCCTACCAGTAATTCTCCTACATTGCCAAAGTTCTTTGACTAAGAGGTACAACAAGATCTTAGCAGGCACATTTTTAATAGCATCAGTATAGAGAGTTTTCTCTACTTTCTATTTTAAACTAAATCTGTATATTGTTGCTTATTTCACTATGGACATTATCAGCAAGAGAAACACTCGAATTTTATCCTTTTCTTCAAGCTTGCATTTACTCATTTTGTCTCATTAAACTATTTGTAATAATTCTTCACATATTTGAGATTTCCTTCTCTGAAAAGCCAGAAATATATATATATATATATATGTGTGTGTGTGTATATATATATATATATATATATATATATGTATGTATGTAAAATAATTCGAGTAAAACAAACAGAATGTAATGATATACATATGTAAGAAACTAGGGTATAACTTTAATTTTTCTTCCTCAAACCCAGTACTTCTAAATAAGATAGACTTGGAATATTTATATTCAGTTTTTCTTCTGATATAGAGATCAATAAAGATGACCTTTAAGGTTTATCCTGTCATCATAGTTTTATATAAAGTGTACTAAATATTTTGCCTACTTTCTCATGAATAAAATAACAATGCATTGAAATTTTTATTGAAAAAATTAAGCAAAAATTTAATAGTTTGAGCTCATCTTATGTATGCTTTTAGGAGAATTTTTTGTAAATACCCCTTTATGTATTAGTAAGTACTTTCCTATACTATGTCTTTATGATTTGGTAGAATGAGTTGCAACTTTAAACTATGAAAGCAAAAAAGCAACCATCTATGAATTCCATTCATTGAAACAGTTAAGTACATAAATAATGTAGGCGAACTTGCAGTTTTTTTATAACTATTTTATAATAAGCCAGTTTAAACCTACTGGCAGAATAATTAAGTATTCTCTGCAGCCAATCATATCTTTGCCATTTCCATAAAAAGTGAAAAGAAACTAGGGATCAGATAGCTTTTTACCGAGGCAGGCATAGGAGAAATTCAAAATGAGAAAAAAAAAAAAGGAAATACAGTTAACTTATTTGCTTCATGACATTTTCTCACCAAACTTTCCTTCCTCAGATGCTACCACCTCAGTCTAGAAGTCAATCCGAATAAAATGCATCCAGAAAATCTTTTTTTTTTTTTATTTATACATACAAGCTGGGGTACAGGCCAGAGGCATGGGACAGCGAGAGGGTTCACCAGAGACGGAGCGGGTAGCAGAACAGGCAGATCAGAAATACACTGCTGAGGGGAGCAGCGGGCGAGGCAGGAGCGGTCTGCCGCGCCATGTGGGATTCTCCCCGGCCGAGCGTCAAACTTGCGTCGCCGCTGCCAACAGCTCCACAGCGCTGCGCTTAACCGCTGTGCCACCGGGGAGGCCCCAGAAAATCATTATTTTAATTGTTTATCACAATGGAAGAAGACATGTGAATAGAAGCAATTTTATATAAGTTTAAATATAGATTATAACCTGTCTAATCAAATGACAAAGAACTTCACCCAGTGACTAACTATGAGTCGTTAGGCAAGTTACATAAGCTTGCTACATTAAAATTTACTCATGATTAAAATGAAGTTATTAAAAAGTCATAGTTTTTTTGAGATATGTCATGCAATATTTAAATTTTCATGTTTTTACAATAGCTGATATGCAGTAAAGATCTTAATAAACTTTGTTACTATTATAATCTATTTCTTTAAAATCTATAATTCTGCTAGTATCCTTAAATTCTCTGATTTTGTGATGCAATAATTTCAATATTAGGCCTTCTCAGTCAACAAAATATTTTCTCAAATGAAATCTCATCTTACTATTATAATTTTCACTTGAAGTTCTTTTTGAATATAAAAACTGTCTTCTGTTCCCTACCTGTGAAATGTTTATCTACACAATTACCATCCTAGATTCACTACGGTTAGGTTAATAGCTAGTGCTACGCTTATGATGTTTAGACTTTCTACATTTATGTCTACATATTTCAACTCCATTGAAAAGTTAAAGTTGTTGATAGCAATGAAGCTCTCAATTTTGGGTCTATATTTTAAATAACAACCAAAAATACACTGATATGGATAAGTGGTCAACTTATTACTTTAATGAACCAGTCTTGTCACTGAAGAAATCTAAGTTCCAAATGAGTTGGTTTCTTGGACAAAAACTGTAATCTCATCCTGGTTTATTCTGATCAACCTAGTTCTCACCTCCCCAACTCTAGTCTTCTAGTTCTGCTTCCTCCAAGCACATATAAACACTCTTCACACACAATGGTTTGTGATTGACAGTTCCTATTCTCAATACCAGTCAGGGCATGTTTAAGATGAATTGGTTTATGTGAGAGGCGATATTTGCTAGTCATTTACCTATATGCTGCCAATCATTTCCAATAAATTCCAGTCACTTTTACCACCAACAGCAAGAAAGGACATATTTTATGATCCTCATAGATATTCCGATCACAATAATTTCTTAAGAATCATGAATAGAACTGAAAAGGGACAAACTTCATTGGCTCTTACAGGTATTTAGTAGTCTGTAAGGTTCACTGGACTCTCCCCATGTGTGCAGGATAGTCTGTACAATGTCTTCACATGTATTTATTAGTTAATTAATTTATTTGTTCTATTTTATTTTGGTCCTCCCTTTGAAAATGAAAATGTATTACAACATGTTGCATTTGGTTTGCTCCGGTTCAAGTTAAATACTGCCTTTTAATTTCCACTTCCAATAGAAGATATGTGACAAATGACATAGTAATTTTCCTATTTCTTCATGTTCATAAAACATTGATAATATGATTTTTACCTTCCCTTTGTTCTCAATTAAATGAAATGCTCCAATACAATTAATGTGCTCTTGCAATTTAGGTTTTCTTTAGAGGTTTCTCTTGTCTCTGATTAACAGCATTTTCCATCCATTCTGAGAACCCCCGACTGCTATTCAGAATGTTCCATTATGCCTGCCAGCTATAAATACAATTGTGAACCAATATCATTTTAATTGTTTCACTAATAACTTGTTTTAAATGATTCAACAGTCATCAGGAAAGATAAGTGCTCTTGTACCCTGCAGGCTTATGGGCATGATGGTATGAGGCAATGTAGAGTACTGTATCAGAATAATGAAACCGTATGCAGAAGATAATGACAAAGCACTCACATTGCTGTAAAGATAAATGAAAACAGTAGATCTTCTTTCTTCAGTAATATAACATCCATTTCTAGCTCCCATTTCAATCATTAGACCTTCCAAACAGATTAATACACAAATACACATATGCAACATGTCTCATCCTAATAGCCATATGCTCCCATTTTTCCAGGCGGACTGTGAATGATGGAGTTAACGAGCTTTACAAATGCTCTTGTTAATTAACAAAAATTGTTACTTTCTCATTTGAGGGGGGCTTTATAAATTAGACTTAATTACACCAGATAATTGCAACTGCCAGGCACTGAACAACTCCTTCTCATTCTGTTCTTTCAGTGGCAAATCAACAATTGCAACCCTTGCCTATTTGTGTAGATGAATTTAATAAGCAAACAGCCCTTTTATGTTAATGGTTTACTGGCATTCATGGGCCTGGCAGGAGAAATGTGCTGGGGGAGGGTTTGCTAATGGCAGCACATAATCACATTAATTAAAATATAACTGCCATTTAAAGATTTGTAGTGTGGAATTAGAGCATGTTGGGAACTGAGAAAATCAAGCTAGAGTGCATATTAGCACCATTACTCTGTGCTCCCTGCACAGCAGTCAGCAACCTCATGTGTCATAAATGTAATTTATGAGTGCTATTTGCTTTGAAATATATGTTTTTAGTTCACTCATTAGAATGTAAAATTTTGCAGTGTCTGCTTCAGGAGGTTCAAAATAAATTCACTAAAAGCTAAGACCCATGATCTGCTTTTAACAAATCCCTCAACAATGATTTTTTTTAATTATCACTTTTATAATTTCTTAGAGTAAACCCAACTGTTTCCTTCTATGAAGACAAATTCAAGCTTCAATGTTGCCATGAATTGTGCAGTTTGTTATATTATCCAATGCAATTTTTATTGGATCTTCAATAAATACGGTCCTCAATTTTGTCACTTTGTCCTAAAGAAGGTTGGTGGAAACTGCTAAATATTTTAAAGTCAGGCACATGCAGAGAGGATGGTGGAGAAACTTTCTTGTAAAGCTTTTCATTAGTCTGTTCCAGAGATCCACTCATTAGTTTTAAAGCTTGACCTAAATCAGACTATTTATCCCATGCCTACAAAGAGGCTATGAGTGAACAAACCCTGAATGAAATGCCAAGGGGCATTCCAATACCTGGGGGAACAATGTTTAATTGATTCTTGATAACGTCAACAGGACTCTTGCAGTTCCAGGAACCAACTGACTGTGACCAAAGCCCAATTTACCAGTCTTAAACTTTTAACAATATAATTATTGACAATAGGTATTAATTTCCCTTTGTTCAACCAACCCATAAGGTCCCCCAAATTCTAGTACTGCAATTTTAGCCGTGTCTGCAGGGAACACTGACTGAAATACAGGGGATGATTCTTACAGGCTGTGCTGCTATTTTTGTAAATTGCGTGGACAGCTTTCCAGCGTCAGTAACTTGAGTATGGTATAGTGGGAGAGATGAAGTCTACTCCAGCCCCAGAAAACGGACAGCCCAGTCACATTAATGAAGGTTCTTTTCATGTGGAATCTGGTGGCATTGAAAGTATTGTTTCTCAAGTTAACCTTTGTTTCACTGAGAAAGCAGGGCTTCTTAGAGCCAAGGATGGCTGTTCCTGAATCTTCAGGACTGTAAGATTTCAACAGCCTCTTTAGGTGTAAAGGTACATTCAGGACTATTCTGGAAGCTTCGGGTATAGAAGACATTAGCAATATATGAAGGCTATCATATCAATTCAGTGTTTCAGTTTGCTCTCTACTTGGGGTGCTGGGTTTCAATGTTCTGTCATATTTTCTTGTTTAGTGCCTTGTAACCAGTGGCATTTTGAGGTGGATAGTTGGGTCAGGTGAGCAGTTTTCACAGATAAAACAGGTGTTTACTACATTGTGCCTTTTATTTATGTGTAGGTCTTGTCTTGATTCATATCTGTGGTTCTAGAAGAATTATATCTCCTGAAATGTCATTTTAGGTTGTGGAGGTAACATTTGTAGTATGGTTAGGGTGATAACCATAGACTTGTGTTACTGGGATGCTGTCTAAGGATGAGCCAGTACAACCATTTGACTAATTAAGAAATTGATATTCACCTCAAAATTAAGTGGTTGGTCTGAGATCACAGAACAGTGAATGCAAAAAACAAGCCTAGGAGAATAAACTACATGCTTTGATCCCTCACCAAATTATTTTGTCAAATCAATTCTTATTTCTAATAGAAAAACTAGGAATATATATCTGCTTTTATTTCTGTTGATTGGTTTGCTTTCCTGTCATTTGTTTTAATTATCTTTAAATAGACATTTCATGTTAGGCCTTTGGTTAGGCATTGAAGTGTAAAATCAGACATGGCCTCTGCAGAACATTGATGTTTTCCAGTTCATGATGCTGTAATAGTTGGGGGAAACATGTTGGGAAATAAAGCTTGCTGTAATTAAAAAAGGTATATTCATCAAGTAAGAAGGTATATTCATTCTGACATAGAAAGTGCTAACACAGAGATATGTGCTCAGAGTATTGGACATATACAGTTACCTACTTATGGAAGGAGGAAGGAAGCACATGTTTAAAAGAAAGGATATATGAGACAAAATTATGTGTCTAAAAATATGTATTTTTATACTATCAGGAACTCTAGTGGGATCAAGCTTATGGCAGGAGATGACATAATGGGGCCAAATTCCATTTCATATGGGGGCATTGAATCAAGAGCTAGAAGGTCATTGACAAGTTCTCTACATGAGGGTGACATGGATGTTAGATTGATCATGATGTGATTATTCAAAGGGTAGATGAATGGGACAAAATTCAAGTTAGAGAAACAAGTCAGGAAGTTGTAGCATAGAGGCAGCTATATTTAGAATAAAGAGGAGGAACACTGAAAAAGACTTATAGGTGAGGAATGAACTGAGAATAATCTACTGCATCTACCAGGTCTCTGATATAGAGACTGACTTTATGGTATTTATAACTTATCCACTTTGACTTCCTCTTTACATTGAAGATGCAATCACTTTAATTTTGATTGAGTATTTTGGTTTAGAAGTGAAAATAAATGACTTTGTAATAAAACAAATCTGAATTAAGGTCCTCATTATATCACTTTATTTACAAATTGGGGCATCACTTTACCTATTGACATGTCACTTTGGGATATAAACTTCTCTCAAACATAGTTTCTGATTTGTAAGATTCATTTTATTTGTAAAAACAAAGGTACAATGCAATAAACAAGCTGTTTATGAAGGTGTTTGGGATTTGGAACATGAAAAGTCATCAAAATTTGTGCCTGCTATTGTTGCTTAGTTAAAAGTTAGGTTTATGGGAAACTTCAGATAAAATTGAAGGTTTCATGTAAGCATCTCTACTCGGGATCATGAACAATACTTGTCTCTTCTCAAAAGTGGCATTATGTTGGCACACATTGCTATGTACAGAAATGTGTTCAATATGTGCAAAAATGAATGAATGTTCCTATCTATCCTCATGCTCATAAAAAGGACTCCAACCTGCTGTTATGGTCATGTATTTAAAGTGAAAGAAATTCCACCTGCAACATTGCACACTCCACTAAATGTTAAATGACAAGGCAGACTTTCCAGTAATGAGATTGGGGAATGCCATCACTCCACAGGCACTGAAGCCAGATTCATTGCAATTCAGTACTGCAGCATGGGGATTTTGGATGCTTAATTTAGTACTATCATTATTGTTTTCATATGAAAAAGACTTAGAATTGGAGAGAATGACCCAGCAGCTATCCTAGAGTGCCCTCATTCCAGGAAAGGGTAAGTGGTTTCTTTGGCCCTTAATGACATATAGGTCTCCACATACCAACTTTCTATGGTATAAGTATCTGGCAATGCATTACAGCTGTCCGATTGGTAAAGGTGAGGATTATGCCCCAATTCTAAGTAAAGAGATGAAGCTGAGTCACTACAAATATTTGCTTTCCATATAGAAAGGAAAATTTAAAGCTAAAAATAAAGAACTTCTGGGATTCTAGTTTTTATCTCAGTTTTTTTCCTTTACAGTATCTGTAAGAAGTTTTCAAATGGATGGACAAATAGGCAGTATTTTTTTTAGAAAATGAATCACTATGTATTAATTGGGTAGCCCCTCTGTGCAGAATAAAGTACACTACAGCCTATTAGATGTCACATTGCCTGTGATGTAATACTGAAACAATATCAGCATAACAAAGCATCAACTGAAAAAAGGAAAATGATGCAGAATGCTCAGAGATTAAAGTACAAGTGACCTATGTTGGTAAGCTGTTCTTTTAGCATTGCCTGTGATGTAATACTGAAACAATATCAGCATAACAAAGCATCAACTGAAAAAAGGAAAATGATGCAGAATGCTCAGAGATTAAAGTACAAGTGACCTATGGTGGTAAGCTGTTCTTTTAGCAGATAGACTGAATGTCAAGGTCTTCATTTAATGTCTTAAATGACAATGTGAAAATATGAGAATTCCACAGGACAACAGAATTCACTGCCATGTCTGAAAGAGAACATACATCAGTGACACACTAACAGCTTCAAGTGATGGCAACTTTCCCAGTTTGGCAGTGTTTCTAGAATTCTGATTCAACTAGAAATAAAATGATCTGGATGAACAGTTGATCCAAGACCAAGTATTGAGTGATAAAAAGTAAAGTCTGAATAAAGTGCTGTGCTTACATTTCCCTTCATGCTGTTTACACATTAACACACATACATGCCTTATGGCATTCTGTGTTCTTTTAAGTTCATATTATTAATTCTTTCCCATTAATATATTTGAAGATACATATGTGTGTATTCCTGTATCATCTATCATTTATCCATCATCAATCTATCTGCCTATGATGTTTTGAATCACTTTGATCATTAGAACATTAGAAGAGTAGCTGGCTCATAATAGGAACATTAAATAGTATAGCATAGTTAGTGAAAGGAAATTCTCTAAACAGTTGACTCTTTCCAGATATGACTGGTCATAATGAAAGCTGCGGATGCCTGATGGGAAAAATGATATATTCTAAGAGCAACAAAACTACCAAATAACTTCCATTGTATGGGCTAAGTCCTTGCTTCCAATCTTCCAGTACTGAATATAACCTCAGTATTAATTTATATAATATTTGCTTTATGAACCACGTGCATTATGAACTATGTAGAAAAACAAGAGTCCCTTTTATTTGACCAGGAAATAATGTCAAGATTCCTACTAAAGACACAGAAGACAAAATCTGATTAAGATTTTTGACAAATGTAATAAAAAATTAAAGTAAGTCTTTTAGTCTGTTTCAAAACTAAAGATTCAAAAGAAGAGAAGATAATTGCCCCAAACAGTTATGTTTCAGTGTGGTGGTAGGCCTTGTAAGAAGGAAAACATAAAATGCTTTTTGCCATCTGTTGCTTATCAAAATTCTACAGTGAAACTTGAGGCAAAAGATCCCTCTAGAAGGACTCTTGAAGACACTACTAAGGTCCCTTGCAAGAGAAGCAGGGGTTTGGAAGGAAAAACTCAGTGCACGCTGAAGGCTGTCTCCAAAGTACTCAGAAAAACTGAATTGATATTCTTCAAAATTCAGAAAGTATAGATCAGTGTTTTACTTTTACATTCAAATGTTCGTCACCATTATTTGATTAGAGCGAGCCGAGGAAAGAGAAAGAAGGCTGTTCAGAGAAAGCTACCTTATACAGAAGATTTGTTTTCCTGGAGACTTATACTCAAAAGAAGATTGTCCAAAAATAACACATGAAAAATGTGAACTATCCCAAAAGGAGAGAAATTTTCAGTGGCCAGCAGGAGATTTATATCCTTTAGCATAGAAATTACAGGTCAAGTTTTCCAGAGAAGCTGCAAATTCTACCTAGGAAAAGAAGATCATTTCTGGATTGTTTATTACCCAGAGGCTCTCATGCTAGATCAAATGAAATCATCATATAACTCTCAACACACTACTCACTTTCCTTTCCTCCAGGGTCCATGACAATCTAGGGTAGAGTGTGACAGAGACTTAATTGGATTCAAGCTCATGCCATTATTCACTTTTGAATAAAGGTTATGCCATTATTAGTTTGGTTTATATTTCCTTAATACCTGGAAGAAATGTTTGTTATGTAAAAATAACAAAACAAAGCAAAGTTGTTGAATATCCCAGAAATTTCACCTGTGAGGTAGGATTGAGTTGCTCTATTGAGATCTGAAAGTGAAGTTAGTGGAAGAATTTACAGAGCTATTTTGATTGTGCATTTCAACATCTAATTCATTCCATGAACTGGTCATATGTGTGCATGCGTGTGCACATATATATGTATATGTGCACACACATGTATATGTATGTGTGTATATGTATTGTGTGTAGCTATACATGCACACATACATGGGAGGAAAAGAAAGACCTGGCTGAAGGTGGTGGAGTTAGGTCATGAGGGAGAATTCAGGGACAATTAACCTGAACATGAGATATAAGATGCAGTTCTGCAGTGAGAGAAACTATGAATAGGGTTTACACACACACATGTATACCCACACATCATGGGTTAGCAGTTTAGATAAGGCACTAGGTATAGACGATTCTGTGGGAAAAGGGACAATGTTCTGGGAAACTAATGATGTCTCAGAATCACCCACACTCAGGGAACTAGTCCATCATTCATTGCTCTGACAGCACACATCCCACTTCCATTCTTCATTCTTACTGTAAAAAAGCTGGCATGTAATCTGTGCAAGAACCCTATATTCTGATCTACAAGCAGTCTTCTCCAAGCAGATTCAGAAGATAGTCTCAGAGGAAAACATTACTGATCACCAAATATTTGAGGAAAGGCAATGCCATAAAAGAGGTGCATCATTAGACAAATGGTATAATTACTGTCAGAAAACACGGTCAATAGAGCAGTTACAACAGGTTTTAAAATGAACATATGTATTATCCCAAGCCACGCATCTATCCAAAAAATCAATAATTATTATAAAAATTGAATTTTATTTATATTAATACAAAGAAACAGTAGTCAAAATAAATAGCAGACCGGCTATAGCTGAAGAGAAAATTACTAAGCAGGAAACTGAGTAGAGAATTTATGTGATAATAGAGCACATATTGTTCAAGGACTTACATTAATGAAGGAAATGGACTCATGAGATTTTGGAAGCTGAGAAGTCCTATGACCAGTCCTATGATCAAACTGTAATCTAGAGACCCAGAAAACTAATAGTGTAGTTTAAAGCCTTGAGAGCTGATGATGTAGAATCCAGTGAGTCTGAAGCCCTGAGAACCACAAGTGCAGAGGGTAGCTGAGTCAGGCAGCAAGAATACTCAACATTCCTTTACCCTTTTGTTCTTTTCAGACTTTCAAAGATTGGATGAGACTCATTCACTTTGGGGAGGACTATCTGCTTTACTCAGGATGCCAGTTCCGATGCTAATTTCATCTCCTCACCCTCAAACACCTTCACATATACACTCGGGAATAATAAGATATAGTAAGAGTACCCTTCAACCACTTGTGTTGACACACAGCATTAACTGTCAGAGACGTATTGTGAGAAGACATGTGTGCTGAAATCCAAAATGGCAGCCCTTCAGAACAGAAGTTTACATACTTTTCTGTTACAGTGGACACTGCAGTGAACTCGGGGTGCATTTGTGATAGGAGGGCTATGGGAACAGCATCAGAAGGGGGATCCTAGAGTTCCAAAATACAAACCACCCTGTAAACAAACATTACCTCAATTTAAAAACCTTTCTTCCTGCTCAGTATTTAAATTTTTGCAGTATTTAAACAAAGGGTAGTATTTACATACTTACATAAGGGAGAAAACTAATTTTCACTACTATCAAAATTTAATCATAATATCATAATGGAATAAACTTTTTATAATAACAAATAAGTTACCCAATGAATGAAATGGAATGAAAAGGAACGGAATACTTTTCTGAGAGAGCATTTTGCTAAGTTGAGATTCTGAGTTAATCTTCTCTACCATCAAAACCAATTGCAAATTGCAAATGTTTATCTGTTAATAATGATCTATTATGGGATTTTAAAATTTCATCTTTTTAAATTATTTTTTTATTGAAGTAACTTTGGTTCGGTTTACAACACTGCATATGAGCTAGGGGTATAGTTTTTTACTGTTTCAAATGTATACAAAATAAAATGTATACAGTTTGATACCTCACATCATTATCTACCACCAAAGCACCAATAATCTTCCACCTCGTCCACTGACTTCTCTCTTCTGGCCTGTATGAAATTTTTCTGAGAAATCTGCTGTTAGTCTTAGAAGGATTCCAATATATGTGACACTTTGCTTTCTCTAGTTTCATTTAGTATTTACTCTTCATTTTATTATTTTAATTATAATGTGTAATGGTATGTGTCTTTTTTCAGGCTTATTTTGTTTGGAATTTTTTGAGTTCCCTGAATCTGAATGTATGTTTCCTTCCCCAATTTGAGGAAGTTTTCAATAATTTTCTTCCAATAGGATTTCCTCCCCTTTCTCTGCTCTTCTCTTTCTGGTACACCTATGATGGAAATGTTCCTCTTGATGTTTCCCCATAAGTTTCTTATATTTTCTTAAACTTTTAAATAGTTTTCTTTTGTAGATATGTTCTACTACCTTACAACTTGATGATTCAATACTCTGTTTTTGAAGTCTACTCTTAAGCTCCTTTATTATATATTTTAGTTCAATTATTATATTCATCAACTATGTTTGTAAATTCTTCATATTTTCTCTGCCATTGTTGTAGTTCTCATTTTCCATTCACTGTTTGCCTAATTTCAGCTCACACTTAACCATCACTGAAACTGTTGTTTTGAAGTCTTATTCTGATAGTTTACTTAGTTCTATTGCATTAATATTAATATTTTTGCCTAAATTTTATCTTGATCCATCAATTGGGGTATATTCCTCTACTTTCCCATTATGTTGGGTGAGTTCTGTTTATTTATATGGTTTAAGCTGAACAACTTTCCTTCCCAGTCCTGCTGTAACAGTCTAGTGTTAGATTTGAATGCTGTAGGTTATTAGGTTAGGGTGTTGGCCTTCAATGATGTGCTTTCTGTTGTAGCCTCATCACCAAACAGAATGACTGAAGGTCAAGCGTCAACATTGGGGTAGTGGTGCTGGTTATGGCCCAAAAACTCAACCTAAAGGGTGAATCAGGGAGGTGGGGGATGAGGAGATTTCTGCTGGTTGCAAAAACAGCAAGTTGCAAGATGAGATGGTAGAAAGGAGTGCTAAGGGCACAAATTTCTCTGGGTGCTACAGCGGTTTGAGCTGAGGGAAGGATCTGTAATCATGATCAAGTTAGGCCAGATTCTACCTGCAGTATTCTCCCAGAAGCTCCAAACTGCAGTTAATATTTCAGCTGCATATTAACTCTGATCCCTGTCTACTGAGGAGTGGACAGACTAAACTTCATTCTTAATGGTCACCTTTGGCTCTGTCTAGTGTTCATAGGTATCCTTTTTGCTTTTTGTTTTATTATTTATATAATGTTTTAATGAAAAATATGCTGAATTTTACAAACTTTTATGACAGAACTGAACCTTATTATGTAAAAATAAACTTAAAAACAATTCCAACTTTACATTTTGTTTATACCAACTTAATTGGATAATTACTATAAGTAGGAAAATAAACTCATATTTTTATCTATCAATAACACTTTAAAATTATGAATGCTGACTTTTAAGGCATCTTAATTTACATATTATCAATTCAAGAACACATAATAGATTTTTAAAAATCTATCTTACTTTTGAAAGAATAGTAAGCATGAAATAAATCCTATATGATTAAAGAAAAAGACTTTAAATAAAGTAAATTTATGTATTGAAAATATAAGTTTGAAATTTAGAACTCTTGAAATATTTCTAGATTTGGATAAAATATTATCCCATAGATATTTTCACTGTTTTAACTGAAATCTTGTTCTTTTTATTATAATAGGGTTATATTTTCAATCTCTATAAGTCTTGAGAAAGTTCCAGATCTTTTCTTACTCACTTAAACTAAGGCATAATCCCCCAGCTCATAATCATAATTTTATAGTCCCAATCCTCCATTGCAATAAGTGACATAAGCTTAAATTTATATTTCTTTCACATCATTTAAGACTGGAATTGGCTCTAAAGATTGATACATCCTACATGAAAGAAAATGAAAGAGAAACAGATGGAATCCCAGAAGTAAGAAATAATTTAAGTATACATATTGCTACACAGTGCATTATTTTATATCACAGTTTAGTTTGTTTCTTTTAGTTATTGTTCATGCATTCACTTGTGAACAGAGGAAAAGACATGTTTTTTCTTATTGTGCCATATTTAATCCCCACATAATTGAATATAAGGTTTATCCTGTAGCTAGGTGGTAATTCACCATTAATGGGAGGTACAAAAACCCTTTCACCATCATGACTAAAATATAAATAAATATTAGTTTTCTGAGGATGGTTTACTGAACATATTGGTCAAAGAAATAAAAAAAATGACAAATCATTTTTTTCTATTTTCATCACTTTTTCACAGGTTATATTCATCAATGTATGAGATGAGAACAGGCAGTAAGTTTAGTAAAATAAACTGAAAATCATCCAGGAGTCAAATGTGTTATTAGAATATGTGTAAAGAGTGGATAGATTAAATTGCTTTGTGAGATATTATGTACATGTTTGAGACAATTAGGAAATTTAATCTTTGAGATTCACATTTATATTCAATAAACACTTAATTACCACAAATAATAATGTCATCAAGAAAAATATAGCGATGTGCTAACTGAGTCAGAGGGGGGAAAAGCAGTATATTCTCACTTACATGTGGAATCTGAAAAAGAAACCATATAGAGAGATGAAATTAGTGGTTGCCAAGTGATTGGAGAAGGGGAATTGGGAATTAGGTGAATGTGGTGAAAAGGGACAAACTTATGGTCATACAGTAAATAAGATCTGGGATGTAATGTACAAGCATGGTGACTATAGTTAACAATGATATATTGTACATTTGGAAGTTGTTAAGAAGCTTAAAAGTTAACATCACAAGAAAAAAACTTTGAGTATGTAAGGTGACAGAAGTTAACTAGAATTATTTTAATGATCGTTTTGCAATATATACATTCATTAAATCATTATACTATTGTACACTTCCAAGTTATGTGGTGCTCTATGTCAATTATGTCTCACTAAAACTGGGGGGAGGGAAATAGAGAAAATACAAAGCCATCACACTACACCTTTCATAATCAGTAATAGGATTAAAGAAGAGTTAAAATATTTATTCAATTCTCTTTTCATGTCTGCTTTATCTTAAGCTAAATGCAGGAAATGTGAGAAGAGTTTCACTTAACGGAGTGTATGTGAAACAGAAGATGATCTTGTCCCATGGACAGATATTAAATGTGCCTGAAATCAATACAGAGCCAAAAAATCTAATGGTCACTTTTCTTCCAAAAATAGTTATATATAGTTTGTTAGAGTTTTTCATTGTTAAGATAGCAATGCATTTGTACAAGATGGGAGGTTAATTCGTGCATTATAATTGTTAGGATGTATAGAATCTATATTTGTAGGAAACTCACTTCAAAGTAGTAGTTGACAATTGATATAAAACAAAAATTTATAAGCAAGCTATTTACTTAAGTCAACTAGAGAAATGTAATTATATTTAGACAATCAATATGAAAAGAGCTAACTAAAGAACCCTTGCTAATGCTATAGGTAGGCTTGACTACTAGAATTGCTTGAACAAAACATATCTGTATGTCTTTGGAGCAATTTGGGTATAGATTTTCATATTTGCAGGTTTACTATCATTCTTAACAGTACAAATATTTGAAATCTTTGTGTATATATAGATTCAAAAGATGTTAGGCAAAGAGGAAAACACACCATCTAAAACCTCTACTTCCTGGGCCTCCCTGGTGGCGCAACAGGTTAAGCGCAGTACTATGAAGCTATCCAAAGCCACTGCAGCAGGAGTTTGATCCCCAGCCAGAGAGATTCCCACATGGCACAGCAGACCTCTCCTGCCTCGCCTGCTGCTCCCCTCAGCAGTGTACTTCAGTCTATCTGCTTGTTCTGCTTCCCACTCTGTCTCTGGTGAATCCTCTCACCACCCCACACCTCTGGCCTATACCCTAGCTTGTACGCATAAATAAATCTTTAAAAAAATAAAACCTCTACTTCCACTTTTTTAATTTAATATATAAAACAGTAGAAATGCAAAAGAACAACAATTTGTAAATTTATATGTAATTCAACATGGAGAACATGAGTTGAAACGAAGTGATTTGTTAATAGGTGGCACTTGTAATGTTTCAGGGAGACTTAGACAACAATGGTATATTTGAGATTAAAAACAATCTCTGTGTATATGCCTATATTTCATCACTCCCTACTTCTTTGCTCCCTGCTTCATGATCCTCTATTAGATACCTTCGCCCCACCATCATCACTTTTCAAGAATTTATGCATGCTTCTGTGGTTCTCCGAAGAGCACACTGACAGCTTGGAGCTGTCATGTGGCAGGGAACTGAAGCTTGAAATATTCCCTATGCAGCCCGCTAAAGAAGGTGACAGTATATATCTTCTTGCTCAAGGAAACAGAGAGCCAAGAGCTAAATATTTTCTGAGTTTGCTTAAATCAGTAACCACTCAGGGCAAAGAAACAGTCTGACTAGGCAAAAAGAAGATAGATTAGTTCATCACTAATTGCCTCAACGATTTGCATATTCATAAAACAAACAAAGATCGATGCCCATTGTTAAAGTCTCTTATATAATAAAAATTAACCATATTCACTGGTTATATAATTGGTCATACTTATGAATCTACTTAAAGATGTTGCTAAAGTTCAACTCTGGTCAATAAACCACAACATACTTGAAAAACTATATTCAATGCCGGAGAAATAGGTATTCGATTCTTGCACCCACACCTTTAGTCAGATTTTTCACCTGTTTACCATATGACAGTCCTGTACCACATGCAAGAATTTCAAGGACAGATAAAACACAGCCATTTTCTTTGCAGAGTTTATAGTCCACCAGGGAAAAAAGAGAAACTGACAGTACTTTTGAATACTATGTAATATGAAACCTGTTCCAACAGAGGGATGACTTAGGTACTATCAGAGGACAGATGTTACATTTGGGGATGTGTATGTCTTCAGAGGCAAGGGTTTCCATAAGGAGGTGTTGCTTGACTTGAATCTTAAAAGATGATTAAGAAGAGGTGAGTGAGAAGGAAAAGACAGGATCTATACAAAAAGTATGGTGTACCTACACACACACACAAATGCAATAGCATGTGCTCTAAGACACATCATTCCTTACCATAAGAGCACAAAGCAATACATTCATGATGAAGTTGGAGTTAGGCAGACATAATATCATAGAGGTCCTATGATTGTTAGCAAGGATTTCAGGTTGCAATCAATATAGATTACTTAAAATCTAGATAATGGTATGATTATCTAAATCACCTTTATAATTTAAAAGGAAGAGAGAGTTGAATGAGACATGACTCCTTATTCTGTAATTAGGTTAATGTTAAAAATAATTATATAGCTAAAAAGAACACATCGTTGGGTCTCAATTTGATTTAAAAAGTCTATTTTATATATTTATACATGCAACACACAATCTAGTTACAAGAGCCAAAGCAGCAAAATTCTGTTCAATGCTATTAAACTTGTCTTTCATAAAGGAGTTTAGATATAAATGATAGCTAGCAGTCATTGAAGAGAGAAAAAGAAAAAATATTTCAGAAGGTAAAATGGAATATAAAAAAATGAGTGGAAAACAGAAAATAGGTTGCTGTGTTTGGGATGAGAAAGTCAATATAGCTAGAAAGATAGTTAACAGTTACACACTCTGCTTTGTTGTTATTGCCACTAGGACTCAAATTTCTCACCATAAGGAGCTGGAATATTAGTCACTCTGTAAAAAAAAAAAAACATATGGGTCTTCAGGGTCTCATGAAAACATTATTGATATTTTCAGTAATGATCATTGTAGTCAAAATAAAATTCAAAGAAAAACAGAAAAAGGAGAAAGATTAAATTGGAATAAAAAGTTTTTGCTTTCCCATGGATGTGACATATAAAATAGGTACTAAAAGAATTAACTGATATTTGTGAACTCTAACACAGCTCAGATGTATAGGGAAACAGCAATAGGCAAAAATTGACAAAGATGCTTCTTTAAATTCTCTTTACCTCTAAACTCACAATTTCTCCATGGTAAAGATATTGTTTACACGCAAATTCAGAGGCCATTGAATATCCTGAAGTTACTCAAATTTTATATCCTTTCTCCCTCAGAATATAAGTCACTACCAATACTACTGATTTAATATAAGAATAAAAATGTGAGGGATCCTTTGTAAGTTTTTGAACTTGGTTTCCCTTAAGGAATTCTCTTGCTATAAGTCTTTGTTTTCCTGGTATTTTACTCATTATACCAAAATGTTCATCAAAGAATTTATAAGAGACCTATATACTGTCATTTGACTATAAAGTTTTATATTTAAAGTATGCTATATATAACATACAAATGCCAGTTTATTTTTCTTGGAAGAGTCAGAAAATAAATCAGTAACTTTCTTACACTGACATCAGTAGAAACTGCTTTTTACTAGATCAATGCAGAAAAATTCACTTTCAATGCCTTCATATTACCTTAGCATTGACATCTGTATGTTTAGAATGAGTGTTGAAAACCTTTAGCATTTTATAAATGAGAAGAAAAAATGATTTAATTATAAGCGGTATATGCAATATTCTGATTATTATTGTTAGTGATAATAATACCAAGAGATGATTCAAGGGCAAACGAACACATATTTTTCTAATTTATATGTTGATAATGTCACTTAAGTCAATTAAAACGAGGTATTTACTACAAGGCTGCACATTATTCTCTATATACACAAATAATTATGAAAGAATAAGTCCTACAATTCATAAATTGTGGGAATTTATTAGGTATAGTATTCTACCTGCATCTATCATGCAATGCAGCATTACAAAGCAACTATGGAGAAAAGAATATTTTAAATTATTGAGTTATAAATACTTAGCAAACCATTTCTTTTGATGAACTTATTTCCTGATCAGAGGAATGTTATATAAATTTTGATCATTTTATATTTTTTCCATCTGTACTTCTTTCAAGCTCAAGTCTGGATATCTTGAGTTTGTTGCTTGTCCCCCATTAAATTGTCTGAACCCTATCTGAAGCTTGAACCATGCTTATGTTACATAACACCCAAGGGGAAATTTGTTTCCTGCAGGGACTCAGTTAAAAAGATGCCTTTCCACATAAAGATCTTTAATATTTCTGAAATCACATTTTCCCTGAATGTTAAAATCTGCTTTCCATTACACTGCAATGGTAAACGTTTTTGCTTGGGCATCTGTGATCCAAAGGTTGCCTCAGCAGGGTCACTTAACAGTCTCTTAAAGTAAACCTGAGGAGCAACATTTAGGAGATGTGGTTTACCAAGCTCAACTCAGCTGGGGCAGCAACAGGCCTGTGCTGCTCAGAATAGAATCAGATCAATCTACCAGCACAGGAGCTCTCATTAGGATAGGCCACTTGTTAGCTAATTGTAATTAAAGCCACACTTCCAAACATAACAAAATCGCATGTGTGTGTGTGTACACACATACATGTTTTAGAAGGTGAAAAGTGAATGAAAGAAAATAAACATATGAGGCACCTGGACTAGTCCAACTCATAGAAACAGAAAGTAGAACTGTTGGGGGAGAAAGGACAGCCTGAATAAACTCCACAGATGGGTTTTTACATACCCCACCCCCACCTCAGACCAGAGAGATCCAAGATACTTAGGACTACGAATCCCATAATGCCATCATCACGGAAGGGAGGATGCTGAGGACTGAGGGTGGAGTTAAGCAGCCATGTTTGGTCTTTAACCAGACATGTGCACTTTGGGGGGGTGGGGGTGCTCTCTCTTTGGCAGTTTGCTGGGATTTGATGCACCACTGGGATTCTAGCTCAGCAGAACTTGTAGGACACATTCACCAATTCTTTTTTTCTTGAGTTGTCTTTGATTTCCCCTCCTTTTGTAAATAAACCCTTTATTAATTTTATTGTGTGTGCCTACAATTGAGTCTTATTATAAGTCCCTTCTAAGCGCACAGGTGAGGACACACAGTCAGGCACCCCATTTTATATCAGAGCTGCCCTGTAACAGAACCATGGTTGAAAGGACTGGAATCAGGAAGAAGGAATGGGGAATTATTTAATGGGCACAGGATGGGATAGTGAATAGTTTTGGAGCTGGATAGTGGTGACCATCGTATTACAATAAGAATGCACTTAATGTCACTGAACGATATACTTAAAACTATAATAGTTAAGGTGTTACATTTCATGAAAAGCATATCTTGCCACAATTAAAATAGTCTTTATTTAAAAAAGAAGAAAGCAAATAACAGGTAGTTATAATAGTGGATCACAATTAACTGCTAATATTTCATCTCATTTAAATCAAAGAATGTTAGTCTTTTTTGTCATAGTTGTTTAGGTTGATTTCACTTGATTGGAAAAATCAGATTGATCTCACCTACAGAGGTAAGAAAAATAATTTGTTGATGCTGCCTATCCCATAGGCTTCTACATCTTCTGCTCCTTTTTTGAGAACCATTTATAAATCCTTAAGGTGTGTAGACTCCAGGTACTAGGATGGAAAAAATGTTCAGTATCTACCACTGTTGCCAGTGTCAAGATATCATTCCTTATTAAAGCTCATGAAGTAACGAGGTGATTTGGAAAACTAACCAATAGGACAAGTCTCTCTGGTTGAGTGGTTGCCACTTTAATTTCCTGGAATGACTGTTTCCTTTGCTGGAACCCCAAGGTGTTAGGACCTATAGTTGCTAGAAGTTGATTGACCAGGCTATGAACACATGAGGGGGATAATTTTGTGTCACAGTCCAGATAGATAGAATCACTTCTCAAGTGACTTTAGCTGTCTATACCACAGACGGGATTACTTTAAAGGTTAGATACTATTTCAACTCGTTAGTAGTCTGTTATGAAATTTGTTAGTAAGGTATTATGATTAAAATGGCCAAACATTTGACCTTCTGAAAACTATGTTTTTTTTTAAAGATTTATTTATTTATGCATGCAAGCTGGGGTGCAGGCCAGAGGTGTGGGGCAGTGAGAGGGTTCACCAGAGACAGAGTGGGGAGCAGGCAGATCGATTGAAATACACTGCTGAGGGGAGCAGCGGGTGAGGCAGGAGGTCTGCTATGCCATGTGGGAATCTCCCTGGCCAGGCCGTACTCGTGCCGTAGCTGCCGACAGCTCCACAGCACTGCGCTTAATGCTTTGAGCCACCAGGGAGGCCCTGAAAACTATGTTTAATAATGTTTGCAAATAAAAATTTGTTTCTTTGGTTTATGGTCAAATATGATATTTAAACAATCTTAAAAGAGGCAATATCCTTGGTCCAAAGAAAATCAGCCATATTACAAATACACGTATGCAAATGTTAAGCATATACATAAACCAACAATATAATTCATGTTTTATTTTAGTAGGAATAGAGTACCATTCTTTTGTAAGCTTCCTATGAAAGAAAATGATCATCCAAAGAATAAATTCTCAAGTTCTAATTTCAGTACTTCTTCATCATCAAGAGAAAAGGTGATTAAATATTTAGCACTCACAATTCCCTATAGAGTAGTTACTATCATGGCATTATAAGATGAGGAAAAACACTAAGAAGGATTAAATAAACTGTCTAAGGGCATACAGCTAGACAGCTAGACAGTGACACAAATGGAATTCAAGCTTGTATATGACTTAAAAATATATTCACTTAACTTCCCTATGTTTCTTCCCAATAAATAATTATTAAGATAGTATATGAAGGACATTGAGGAAGGCCCATATAGAATATAAAGATGTTTCCTAATTTCTTTGGATTAACCGATACAGAGAATTTACTGACAATGATAGAATGTTATGTTTACAGAAGAGGAACCAATCATGAAGACAAACTTTCCAGGAAAGTCTTCAAGTGAAGCTAGAAAGGAGCACACAGAGATCTATTGGCTGGAGGGGGCACTCTTGCCAGTGGAGAGGTGGAGGTCAGTTGCCCTGCATTCTTTTGAATCATCACAGGCACCGGAGACATGACCTTACACATAGGGAATGATATAGTGAATGAATAGGAATAAGTACTTAAAAAAAGAACTTAGTTGCAGTGAAGGTTTTATGTAGAGAAATAATAAAAGATAAAATTGGGCAAATAAATAAAGGCAGCAGGTAAAATGATTTCACTGAACTTGATCTTCTAGAAAAATGGAGTAGGTTACAAAAATTGGATGACAAAAGACAGAGTGGTTATATTGTCTAGGAAGGGTTAAAAGGGGAAGATTCGGGAGAGGGACACAATAGCCCAAGTGTGAGATAATGAGTAGCTGGTCTAGGGTAATAGGGAGGAATGAAAAGGAATACCTAGATCATGAAATAATGGAAAACTATAATATGTATGGCAAATATATTCCAACAAAATGGATATAATCCTGTTAACAAATTTCTCTCACTAATGAAGATAATGAATAAATTTGGTAGTAAAATGAATTTATTTAGTTTTAAGAAATAAAATTCGAAGCAGTTTTTATTTGATTAATAGGTACTATTTAAACAATTAGCTGTCCATATTCTTTTGCATATGCATTAACTCACATGTTATCTCTTTACAAACCTTATGGAATCTACACTGAGAAAGGAAATAAGACTTTTCATTTAATAGAGCAAATCACTTGTTCTCAATTTGGATGAAAAGATTTACAATAAACCTCCCAACCATGAAGACAACCTTTTGTGCCAGAATTTGATGAAGCTGAAAGTTTAAAAAAAATAATGAAGATCTATTGAATTTCTCCAACTTCTTTTACTTTGGAAAAAAAAAAAAAAAACAAAGAAAGGATGGTTTGTTATTTGGATTGAATATAATTCAATCTTGAAATGAGTATTTTGTTTTCAATCCTGGCCTCCTACTCCAATCAAAATAAAGTATTTAGTTACCTGCCAGTAGTCAAGTCTAACACCATAGTACAAGTGCATCCTATTGTTCTCTGGCCTCTCACAGGGCAATAAGGTAAACGAACACCCAAAAGTCATCCAGAGTTGCCCTTCAAAATCATCTGCAGTTTTTTGTTATTTAATCTCTAGAGCAATGCATTTGTGACATGGGTCAAGATTTCTTTGCAGACAACCAGGTGGCTGAGTCAAGTGACACAAAAGTCACAGTTTTAGGGCTTCTTTCAGCTGCTCAATTTTCATCTCTGTTTATTAGTCCAAAGTATTAAGACAACCCAACTATGTATTCAAAATGCATAGTCATAAAAGTTATATGTCTTGCTGCAATAAAAATTTTAAACCAAAAAAATAAATAAAAAGATGTTTTGTACAGCTGTGGAATTTGAATTTATAGAAACGTATTAGTTAACACAATAATGATCTTAGCATTAAGATCTTATATTTCTTAAATAGCTCTTCAGAGCTTAGAATATGCACCAATACACTACAGCAGATGGCATATAAATGGGCCTATTTATTACTCTGTTCATCTTTTGTTTTAAATTTAATTGTAAATTCACAAAGGAAACCAAGAGAAGTGTTTTCTAAGGGGAGAGTATAAATGTCGAGTTTATGAATATAAAATATAATGAGTAGTATAAGAACCAGCCCTGAATAATAGGAAATTGATTGCTGTCAAAAAGCAAGAAAAAAAAATCAAGAACATGATGGATATCTTTACTTTTATTGTGAATAAGAAAATGCGGCTCATCTTTATCAAAACCCTGATTCACTTCTCCCCAAATTTATCAATTCTGAGTTTAATATTAAATGTCTATCAATGTACTAGAGATAATAAGATCTATTTACTTATCTATTTATCTATCTACACAGTTACAATTAAATTCAAAACATACCATTACTTTATGCATTGATTTTTTTCTTTAATGCCAAAGTGTCATTTTGTACAGAGACACAGGAAAACTTATGGAAATAAAAAGAAGGATCAGAAACAATGTGACAAGATAATAGTGCCACAAAGAACCCTACGGAGCCATACAGAACCTTTATTTATCTATAAAAGCCTGCAGCTTGGTTATTTGAGATAAATACTTGCCTCTGACCTTTCTGTACACATATATGAAGGAATAGAAGGGAAAGTAACATAGCAACATCAAGTTCTTTACTATTTAGTAATAGTATACCTTTTGCATAGCCTTAAAATCTTCAGTGCCTCAGTTTAGTCATATGGAAAAATTAATATATTTTAATATAGACTTTTAAGTTTCTTCTTTCTCTAAGAGTAAGGAAGTAAGAGACTAAAATAAATGTTGACTTCTTGAATTCAGGATTTGATTTTACTTCTAATAAATATATTTTCAAGAAAAAAAATTATGTTCTAGTACTAGATGCAGTATCTAACCTTATAGGCATTGTGAAATACTTCCAAGGAGATATTCAAATATGTATGTCTGTTATGTATCTGTGGAATTTTCCTATACCTGCACAAATATGTGCATACAAAGTAATGGTACTGCATATTGAATATTATCTATTTCTATCTCTCTTAAGATAGATGTGTACACATGTATATATAATCAATATGCATGCATTTATATATATAATGTGTATATATGTGTATGTAATACATACCTTCTCATATAAATATTAGGCATCTTAATTCTATGGCATATGTGATTTTGCTTATAAAATATATCAATAAATCACTTAAGTCATTGACATGCAACATTTCTAATTTGAAGCTAATTAAATTTATACATGTAAAATTTGACTTGGTCTTACTTCACCATAGGTGGATTAAGTAAAGTTATTTAGACTTATAGCTTAAGTATATGGCCATCCTCATTGAGAAATCTTTTCCAAGTTAACTACCCATGAATTGATGTAAGTTGAATTTAAAAAAAGGTATGTATCCCATCATCTCCTGTAAGTTTTACAGGGTTACATAATCTCTGTGGTGCCAGAGCCTGGTTGGCATACTTATAATAATTTCATAATTAATTACTTTGGTTCAAGAGTCCAGAAACTATTAATTCAGGAGTGAGACATACATGATTTCTTTTGACCACAATTGTATTCAAGGAAATATATTATGTTTTTTTAAGAGAGAAGATCCTGAGCCAGTTTGTCTTAATTCCAATACTATCTCTGACATTTTCTAGCCAAGCAACATGGACAAGTTATTTAATGCCTCCATTCCTTGGTGGCCTCATTTTTGAGAAGGCAATGACTAGACTTTACTTCATAGGGTAAACATTTCTCGAGTGCTTAGAAAAAGTCACTAGAACAGAATAAGCATGTGATGAATATCTGATGTTTATTTTTTCCATTTAGTGTCCCTCCACAGTCTCTGGACAGTCCTTATCAGACACTAATAAACTTCTTCCTTTTGGTGCTTCCTTTCATGAACAAGTTATCTGCTTTCTACTTCTTGAGTCTGTGTCATGGTGAGACTCAATAAGATTTCCAGATGTTTATTTTTCTTCACTTCCATGAAAGAATCCCATGAAGGAGTTAGTTCATTCAATAAGTTTGTTGATTAAATACCATATGCCTGCTATACTAGACACTGTGGACACATGACTACTCTATCAGATGGAGATACAATTTTCTAAGAGGAAAATTCATGTAGAACTAGGGAGTGTCAGCTCCCCAAAAAGGTGATATTTGAACAGAGATTTACAGGAAGTGAGTGAATAATGCAAGAGGATAGTTGAGGCCTGAGGCCTGAGTGTTGGTGGGACAAATAACCATAAAAACAAATAGCAGAGCACAAAAGAGACCAATGTGTCCAGAGCAATGTGAGGAAGGAAAGTGATTTACAGGGTTCCAGGATGAGGTCGTGCAAGCCTTTGGAAGACATGTGGCTTTTCCTCTCAGTATAGTGTAAAGCCATTAAAGGTCTGGAGTAGAGAAAGGCCATTATCAACATGGTTTACAAGAAAATGACTTTGAGATGTTTCAAAGAGATTGAAGAGACCAGGGGCAACAGCCAATACAATTAAGCCATAGTTGCAATAATCAAGGCAAGAAATGATGGTGTCTTAGACAAGAGTAGCAATGATGATGAAGAAATCGTTTACATTCTGGAAATAGAAGCTTTAGGAACAGAACCAATGGCTTTGTTCACAGACTAGATGCAGGTATGAAAGGGAGAAGTTATGAACAACTTCAATATTTTTGGTATGAGTATCTGGAAGGATGAAAA
Organism: Scalopus aquaticus; assembly: GCA_004024925.1. Classification (NCBI taxonomy): domain Eukaryota; kingdom Metazoa; phylum Chordata; class Mammalia; order Eulipotyphla; family Talpidae; genus Scalopus; species Scalopus aquaticus. Next base: position 26,300 of record PVIJ01006798.1, read on the forward strand.
TGACTTTTAAGGAGTTAGCAAATTTGGGGGATGGTTAAGATTTCGGGAATTGAAGAACCAGGAGTCTAGTTGTGAATTTGTTGAAATGTGAGATGATTATTAAATATGTGGTAGTATCAAAGAGACAGTGAGGTATACTATCAAAGTGTGATTACTCTAGAAGCAAGATCATATGAGTAGACTAATCATTACAATGATATTTTGGATGCACCCATTACTTTCATGCAGTGATAGCATTTTGTGAGTCAGTCTGTAAGTAACTTCATGGAAGTCAGAATAACAATGAGCAATAAAAATACCTTCATTTCCATCCCACCTAGTAATGTGTTGGTAGAGTTGTAAGATATCTCTGCAAGCATGATAGTTTTATGGTGTGGGGCAAAGGAAATCTTACCAATTCTTAAAACAATTTTTGCCACATTTAGAATTGTTAACCATCAAAATATCTCTGAACCCACAGTTTCATATATAACAAGATGTACGGAGAGATTATGGCCTCTAAAAGGAAAGGAAAAAATGAAACAAAATAATTGACAAGTTTGGACTAAGAAACTTAGTAAGATTTTCCACAGTTGAAGATAAACATTTTAAATCATGTTCATTCCATTAGTCTGAAGCTCTTTTTTTTCTCTGACCTACCTTTACTTTTCCTGTTACCGTGGTCTGTTCTAAATATAGTTAGTTACATGGGATGGAATTTTATTTACTGCAGAGAATTTTGATGATCATTAGCTGGGATGATTTTTTATACTGCATTATTATGCCTGTTATTACAGACTATACGATAAAAGCTTGATTTCTTTTTTAAGTTTTTTCTACATATATACACAAATTTATATGCAGTGCCTGCAAGGATTAAAATCACTATCCTTCCTATTGCATATGCTTTTTCTTCTTTGTATATGTATTTTTATCTCACTTCATCATAAGTTATTTAATTTTAATGACATACAATCATTTCTCATCAGAAAATTATTTTGCTCTAGCATGCTACCTCTAAATTCTTCAAATGTTTAAAATCCACGAAGCATCTACTAAGACAGCAGGATTCAGTCTTTGGAATGTCTCTAAAACAATGCATGTTTTATGCACTGAATCAAAATATGCATACCACTGTCTCTGTATTTCCAAAGCTGTTTCTGATTACTGATCAAAATACCCCTGTTCTTCATTAAAGGCTGAGATTCTTTTAAAATGCTTATTTACGGCTGCCTGGTCTGCAGGGGCAGACTGTGGATTTAATCGCCTACAGCACCAAATCTCTTTTAACATTTGGCCAACTGAGCATTAGGTAACTTGTTGGCTGGGGGGCACCAATGAGTTCCTACTCAATGTATGGATAAGGTAGCCACAATCCAATATGCTTCATTTACTTCCAAGTATTATTAACACTAATGAGCATTATTACATCCACACATCAAGTCAAGATACAGAATAGAGTAACTGCTTCTTAGACTTCATTAAGCTCAGCATTAGTTTATTCCAGGGACTAGTCTCTAATTTTAGAATGTGCTTTAAAGATAGATGAAAACAAATACACTGTAATTAATAAAAAGTATTGCTTCTTGGTTTAATAGGTAGTATGTGTACAGATACAGCTGTGAGTTTAAAATGATGCTCCCTGGGGATAAAAGGGAGAGATAATTAAGTGTACTATAATAGAAAGTAATTCATTAAGTGACAATGCATTTTATTTCTCCTAATATAAGTAAAATAGACAGGTGTCCACAATACTTCGCATTTTGTTTTGAGACTATGATCTACTACATAAGGTTCTCATTTAAATTTTTGTTACATGATTAATATTATGTTATTTACTTAAGTGTTTAAACACTCTTAGCTGTTCTCCTACAATATCAAATTAAATGTAATCTTTCCTCTTGGAAATGTCAGTTTCTTTTTTTTTTTAACCCTAATTTTAGAAGATGTTTTCAAGATCTCTTCTAAAATGATAACCTTTGTAGAAGTCATAAGAGTCTAAGAACATCTCTGGATTAGCCTGGCTTCAGTAAAGTTAAATGCAACAACGGTATGCCTACAAAGAGATCCGATAAGCAGTTAAAATGGGTATCACTCAACACAGCACCAAATATAAATCAAAACTAACAAACGTCCTCCCCCACAAATCCTCTCAAGTTAAGTTCCTTGAGTTTAATTATTATAGCAAATGGTAATATAACAAGAGTGTCTACTGTCAGGGAAAAATGTTTAAAACAGATGTGAACCATATGAAGCATATGTAAAACACATGTGATCTACAGCAAGGTCACAGGACCCACTGAAAGTGCTCATGTGGAGTACATGAACCACATGTGGACACATGTTGCAAAATCACGTGTTTCTGTTCATTGCCAAGACTCATATCATATTCTAAAGAAATCAAGGTCTCTTAAATAAACTTTGTGCTTCTTTAGGTAAATGGATACTTTTTTGTTTAAAATCCCTTAGTGTAAGCAGACAAGGGTCGTCAAATCTAATGCTAGGCTTGAAAGTACTCAAATCCTTGTTTCACTCCTGTTTTCCTATCCCAGAGTGATTCAGTTGATTATTCTAAGGGAATAAAGACTCATTCCTTGCTCGCTGCTAATTTTTTGATGATGACTGTAGCTTATGATAAAACCTAACTAAGTAAGAGAACTTAAGTGTGCAAATTAGGAGAACTTTAGCTTGCAGGGGCATTTTCTTTCACAAAATACTCAAACTAGCAAGACATTGACGTATTATCATATGCATCTGAATTTTATTTTTATATAAGTGCTTTTTTTAAAGATTTATTTATTTATTTATGCATACAAGCTGGGGTATAGGCCAGAGGTGTGGGGTGGTGAGAGGATTCACCAGAGACAGAGTGGAGAGCAGAAGAGGCAGATCGACTGAAATACACTCCTGAGGGGAGCAGCAGGCAAGACAGGAGAAGTCTGCCGCGCCATGTGGGAAGCTCCCTGGCCGGGGATCGAACTTCTCCTACAGTGGCTCTGGATAGCTTCATAGTTCTGTGCTTAACCCGTTGTGCCACCAGGGAGGCCCTGAAATAAATTTTAAAACTTCCATACTCAAAGAAAATCATCAAAGTGTAGAAATCCAAGGAGAACACTTACATTATTTTTTAATCTAGAAAAGAAACAATTTTATAAAGTAGATGTTAAAAGGACATGTATATACTTGGAAATCAGCACAGCTATGTTGCACATATTTTATCCTTACTTTCTGGAGCATAATAACAATAACAATAACAGCACCTTATTCATTAGCATTAATTTAAATAGAATCTGAATACATAGTTTTACTTGGTCCTCCCACAAACTTCTAAGAAATAGAGTACAAGAATTAGGGAAGACAGGCCTCACTGGTGGCGCACCGGCTTAAGTCTCAGCACTACGAAGCTATGTACAGCCACTGCAGCACGGTCCCTGGCCAGGGAGCTTCCCACCTGTCGCAGCAAACCTCTCCTGCCTCACCCGCTGCTCCCCTCAGCAGTGTACTTAAGTAGATCTGCCTGTTCTGCTCCTCACTCTGTCTACAGTGAACCCTCTCACCATCCCACACCTCTGGCCTACACCCCAGTTCTTTATATGCATAAATAAATAAATCTTTTAAAAAAATTAGGGAAGACAACTCTATGGTATTGTAAAAAGAACATAGGACCTGAAAACAAAGGGGGAATCAAAAAGTGGCTCCATTGGCTATTATGTGGTGGCTTCCACCAGGGGATATACGTTTTTCAGTGTGGCTTTTGCATAAAGAATCTTATGAGGGGCCTCCCTGTGGTGCAGAGGTTAAGCACTGCGCTGTGGAGCTGTCGGCAGTGGCGACATGAGTTCGACGCTCAGCCAGGAAGGATCCCACATGGCGCAGCAGACCTCTCCTGCCTTGCCTGCTGCTCCCCTCAGCAGTGTATTTCTGATCTGCCTGTTCTGCTCCCTACTCTGTCTCTGGTGAACCCTCTCGCCGCCCCACACCTCTGGCCTGTACCCCAGCTTGTATGTATAAATAAAAAATAAATCTTAAAAAAAAAATCTTATGAATTATATAATTGTTTACATAATAGGCTTATTATAAATTTCAAACTATGAAATTATAAATAATAACGTGTCATATATTTGTTAAAGTTATTTCTATTCACACTTTACACACGAGAAACACTGAGATTCAGAAAGGTAAGACAACTGTCATAGGACCAATAATTTATAAGGTTTAGTTTAGATAATAAGTATTTTTACTTAACTTCCCCCATTCTCTTCTAAAAGGAGAAGCTACACAGAGTACATATCTTATTAATAGGACATTCGTTCTGACCCAAATTTAACAGACATGTTGGTATCACAAATAATCAATATGGTAATAATTTCACACTGACATTTATGGCATTCACATTTTTTAATGTAAAACATGAACCAGGGCCACCCTGTTGACGTAACGGGTTAACTGCAGAACTATGAAGCTATCCAGAGCCACTGCAGCACAAGTTCAATCCCCGGCCAGGGAGCTTCCCACATGGCACAGCAGACCTCTCCTGTCTTGCCTGCTGCTCCCCTCAGCATTGCACTTCAGTAAATCTGCCTGCCTGCTCCCCAGTCTGTCTCTGGTGAATCCTCTCACCACCCCACACCTCTGGCCTACACCCCAACTTGTATGCATATATAAATAAATCAAAAAAGAAAAAAAAAAAAACATGAACCAGACAGTATTTATTTTTTCTAGATTGCAAAGGTGATAAACAGAGAGTATTATTTCCTTTCTGTAGTTAGTAAACTTAGGTCTGAGAACAAAATAACGCAGTTGCCCCAATTAAGTATTTATTAACATAAACTGAGTATTTAATTCAGCAGCTTAAATTCTATGTCCAGCAATTATTTTCCACTAAATTGAAATATTATAATATAAGAATGACAGGCTCTCAGTATTACATATCTTTACCCTAATATCCAAAATAATATTTTAATCATGCTGCTGTTAAAAATGAGGGGCTTATGGTAGAAAAGCACAGCCCTGGGAGAAACTCTAATGTTCAATAGAATGGGAGATTTTCTTTTGTTACTGTTTTTGGCAAAGTGCATAGGCTATCTAGCACTTCCTGACAAGGTATTCTCCAAGCTGCAGTTACTACACAACAAATGCATCTGTTACTTATCATTTCTCGTTGTTTTTGAAAATATCATTCAATCTCAAGATATTCTTAGCTATTTCTTTGTTAGTATGACTTTCCCCTTTTAACCCAGCTCATTTCCATTCATACTGCAAGACAAAATTCTAATATCACTGCTGTGAATCCCTTCTGGATGATCCCAGCTAGAGAGCTGTTTCTGTCTTTCCATTGTACTTGCCACATTATGTCACAATTGATCAATTTCTATGCCTACCTTTTATCTACTAGTCTCAAAATCTCCAAGAGCAGAGTCATTGTTTTTATCAACTTTGTTTCCATGGTGATTAGTAAATTTATTTAAAATGCTTGTTCTAAATATGCTTATTATAAATTAAGCCAAAATATTGCAATATAAGAATGGCAGGCTCTCAGGATTGAATGTATTGTTTTACTTGGTCGTCCCATAACCTTCTAGGAAATTACACAATTTTGACTTAATAATGAGAAGCATAAAATAAATAAATGAATGAACAAATGATAGTTGTTGCTTTAGTCTTTTTTTTGTTTTTTGTTTTTTTTTTTTGGTATCTATTGATTTAGAAACTCACATGCTCAGTCCAGGTGCAACGTAGTGGCCAGTAACATAAAATACTGAACTACTCCCATCCTAAAATAAAACAATTCAAAAAGCCAAGCCAGTGAATCACTTCTCATACCTCTTGGGCTCTACTTATTAAACATCTACCTCTATTAAATAAGCAGTTAGAGAAGCTGCCAGCCTCTACTTTTAGATGACTACATGCTACAGATGATAAATTATACTTTTGCATGAGACATTTTGTACCCTTATGACACTAAAAATAATATTTATTTCAGACTAATATACAGAATTGTAGGTCATATTATGGCATTGGATCTGGAATCATATTTCTGTGTTTTGACACTAGATTATGTACACACTTTTATCATACCTTATATCTCCACTGGAAATACACAAAAGAGTAATATTTTGTCATTCCAATTTGCCACGACCCATTGACATTACTCTATTAGGAATGTGGAACTAAAAATGTGATTTTCACTCTTTTTGTCTCATCTTAATGAGCCATGAGGAATGAGAAACACTCAATATTTTGGCTGTCTACCTTCTACCATGTGCAAAGCAGACATAAGAGAGTTGGCCAGTCTTCCAAATTGTATGCTCATCTTGCAGGGTTTCACATTAGATCAATGCAAATTTGACAGTCCACTAGTTGATTTCTTCCAAGGTTGGATCTTATACATTAAAACAGAAATAAAGTTTTCAACTCAATCATAACAGATTGTTCTACCTGTTCTCCTATCTAAATCTTTCTCCATCATCTATAAACTTTCACAGCACCACAAAAATAAATGTGTCAAAACTTCTACTGTGTGTAAGGTCAGGTACAACTACTTTTGCACACAGTCATGGATTGTTCAATCTAGATCCAAACTATGTGATCGTATTTACATTTAGCCACTTTTTTTCTGCCTCCTGATCTTCAGCTTTATTCTCCAACAGCATGAAATTCTAATGGCTTTCAAAATACAATTTCTTTTTTTTTCTAATATATATTTTTATTGTTATTTATATCTTTTACATTTTGTATTCCCTGTGGGTAACCCACCACCAATTCACCCGTGATCCATCTCCATGGTCCCTTGTGTTCTTTTCTATTCCATTTTGTGCCCTTATCCCCTCCCTCCCCCAACTCCCCCAAGTGTCTCTCCTATTTGGTTACCCTATAGTCCTGTTATAAGTGAAACCATTCGATATTTTTCTCTTTCTTTCTGGCTTGTTTCGCTGAGTATGATTCCTTCTAATTCCATCCATGTCACTGAAAATTGCATGTGTTTATCTTCTTTGAATGCTGAATAGTATTCCATTGTGTATATGTACCACATCTTCTTGATCCAATCATCTATTTTTGGACATCTGGGTTGCTACCATACCTTTGCTATTGTGAACAGTGCCGCAATGAACATACAGGTGCATGTATCCTTTTGGATTAGTGTTTTTGTGTCCTCTGGGTAAATTCCCAAAAGTGGTATTGCTGGTTCGTATGGAAGCTCCATGTTTAGCAGTTTGAAGAATCGCCATACAGCTTTCCATAGTGGTTGGACCAGTTCACATTCCCACCAGCAGCGTAGAAGAGTTTCTTTTTCTCCACATTCTTTCCAGCATTTGTTGTTGCCTGTATTTTTAATGTGTGCCATCCTCACAGGTGTTAGGTGGTATCTCATAGTGGTTTTGATTTGCATTTCCTTGATTATAAGTGATGTGGAGCATTTTTTTCATGTATCTGTTGGCCATTTGCTTTTCTTCTTTGAAGAAGTGCCTTTTAATCTCTTCTGCCCATTTTTTGACTGGATTGTTAGCTTTGCTTTTGTTGAGTTGTGTGAGTTCCTTGTAAATATTTGTTATCAGTCCTTTATCAGATGTATTGTGTGCAAAGATCTTTTCCCAGTTGGCAGAGTGTCTGTTTGTTTTGATTAATGTCTCTTTTGCTGTACAGAAGCTTTTTATTTTGATGTAATCCCACCTGTTTATCTTGTCCTTCACTTCCTTCGCTTTGTTGTCAAAGATTTTGCTGAAATGTATGTCGTGTAGAGTTTTGCCTATATTTTCTTCTATAAATTTTATGGTTTCAGCTCTCACCATTGCTTTTCAATATAATACTGGAAGTCCTCGCCAGAGCAATTAGACAAGAGAAAGACATTCAAGGAATCCAAATAGGAAAAGAAGAAATTGAACTGTCTCTGTTTGCAGATGATATGATAATATATATACAAAACTCTAAAAACTCCATAGAAAAACTACTCAAAATTATAGACCAGTTCAGTAAAATAGCAGGATACAAAATCAATGCACAAAAATCAGTAGCCTTCCTATATGCAAACACCCAGTCTGAAGAAGAAGAAATTAAGAAATCCATCCCCTTCAAAATCGAAACCAAAAAAAACAAATATCTGGGAATAAATCTAACAAAAGACGTAAAAGACTTATACAAAGAAAACTACAAAACACTGTTGAAAGAAATAAAAGAAGACACAAGAAAATGGAAAGACATCCCCTGCTCATGGATTGGAAGGATAAATATTATCAAAACGGCAATCCTCCCAAAAGTAATTTACAGATTCAACACTATTCCAATAAAAATCTCAATGACATTCTTCAAAGAAATAGATCAAATACTGATGAAATTCATAGGGAACCACAAAAAGCCCCGCATAGCTAAAGCCCTCCTGACTAAAAAGAAAGAAAACGGAGGAATTTCACTTCCTGACTTCAAGCCATACTACAAAGCTGTAATAACTAAAACAGCATGGTACTGGAACAAAAACAGACACAAAGACCAATGGAACTGAATAGAATACCCAGAATTAAAGCCGCATATATATGAACAACTAATTTTTGACAAAGGAGCAAAGAAAATGCAGTGGAACAAGGACAGTCTATTCAATAAATGCTCTGGGAAAACTGGACAGCCACTTGCAAAAAAATTAAGCTAGACTACTGCCTCATACCCTGCACAAAAACCAACTCAAAATGGATAAAAGACCTAGACATAAGACCTGAAATCAAAATCCAATTTCTATTTGATTTTCCTGACTTGTCCTATCCTTACCTCTGCCTGCAATAATCCTTACTAATCCTTCAATAATCAACTAAAATATATCTTTCTGTAAATCTCTTTCTTTCATGATTTCAGAGTAATCTACTACTTCTATTTAAGGAATTGACATAGAGCAATAAAATTATATGTATATGCATCCTGTTTTATACTAGGCTGAAAAATTTGTCAAGATAAAGAATTATATCATACATCTCTGCATTCACCAATGATTAAAATAGTAGATGATAAGAGTTTGAAAGATTAAAAGATGCAATAGAAGAAGGGAGCACTTGATCTTGTATGAAAAGGAGCTGTTAATATACACCTATCTCAAAATATGCTTTGGGGAAGAATGAAGAATTTGTTATTCTTAATCTCTAGAGACTTATTTTTAGATAGAGTTGCCACTGAAAGTGAGAACTATTCTGTGGATTGTTAGTAAGTCTGTCTCCATCTTTATAGAGCAATGTGTCCTTTTGGGGGAAAAGAGATTCAAATGCAGAATAATTCTTAATTTCTATTTTTATTATGATATTATTAATTCTTAAAATTGGGCCAACTATTGAAAGCAAATAATAATATTTGTACTTATTACTTATTATTTGGCATTGCATATCATTATCAAATTAAATTGATTGTTGAATTTTGTTTTACTATGTAATCACAAGGGTGGCCCTTATAAACCCATTTTAGGTTGATATCAGTCAAACAGAATAGGTTGTAGACATATCACATACTTTATAAAAAGAAATATTGTCTGCAATGTTCAAAGCACCCTAGAAGAGAGTAAGGACTAAAAGGCTGTGAGATCCTAATTAGTAAATGGAAATCCTGAAGAACATTTATAAAGATAATATTTCTAAAATGTTAATGGAATATTTATTAAATATTTAATAACTGGTTAATAATAAAGTAAAATCCCTCTATTTTTGTTACAGTTTTCCGATGATGTGGAAGCAAATTGCAGTTTGAATGTAACAATTTTGATCTCAGACGAACTCTCAAAATAATCCTGCATCTATGAAGGTGTATTCAAACCACTCAAAAAATTTGTTAAAATTGAAAGACTAAGGGGAGAGAAGAATTTTCACTCCTGGAAATGTGATGAATTTATGGTCTAGAGACAGTTTTACTAGGAAGTAGGACTGAAAGAGTACATGCCAGAGATTGGAGAGGGCAGGTAAGAGGTAACTCCATGTAGCTCTATGCAGATCAATTAAAACTATGACTTCATCACAGTTTCATCATTGGCACAGGGATACTCTATATAGTATCATTAACCCTGAAAATTAATAAAAAACATGGACAACATCATATTAAAAAAAATTCTCCCCATTTCTTCCCAGCAAGAATCTGGGAGACAATAGCTTTTTGCAGATCCTACATATGTCATAGAATTGAAGGTCTTTTCCAATGTGTGGTCCTTTCCCCTATGCAGACTAATTGCACCTTTCCTGGACTAACAAGAACTATTTATCTGTGGCTCTCCCGTTAATAATATAATGAAATATGCCTTAATGATAATTTCCCACTCATATTTGTCCTTAGAATGAGTGGGAAATTTTCTTATTGGCTTTTCTTGATGGGGCACTTTACTGAAGGATATCAAACAAGCTACATATTAAGGTTTTCATTTAAAATATTTTCACTACAGAAAGTAGTGATATTCTTAGGACTCACCAATTTCACAAAGATAAGTGTACATGGGTACATGTTGTTTTAGAGATATTTGTGACAGAAAATTTTGTGCATTTGCTATTCAATGAGTTAATCCATATCTATCTCTCTCAAAAGTAAATGCATGTCTTTGGGTAAGTGGAAATTGTATATAGTCTCTTCTGTTTAATATTTTTGTATTTTCTTTTAAAATTATCTATGCAAGTCATCATTTTAATTTTGTTGGAATTTATGTGTGAGAAATGCCAAAGACTTCTTAAAACAAACCTGAATTCCTTTTTCTCCAATACACATACATGCTCATGAACTGTAGATAATATAAGCTTATTGATTTTGAAATCTAGTCTGTTATAAATCAAATCATACTGAATTATGTACAGAAAGCTACATGTGTACCTAATTGTGCCTCAAATATGAGACCTGCTTTTTTTCTAAAGTCTGCTGCATTATACTGTGAGATGTATAAGGAAAACATTTAGATCAGTTAGAGCACATCTGACCTTGTATCTGTGTTATAACAAATATTCTTTCAGTACACATTCCCAAAACCAGTTAGCACTCGATTGTGAAGGTACTGCTTATTGTAGTGTCATTCTCTTTTAATAACTTCCACCATCTTCAAAAGGATTTTCCTCAGGTCAGAAATGAAAACTGAGTCCCTTGGCTAAGGCTTATTCTCTTGGAACACAGTGGAGTGTCCCTGATACCCCGTGTGCATATCTAAACCTTTATAATGCTATAAGAATGTGTAGATAAACAAAAGTAAGTTTTATCTTGATTTCATTTGATGCTACCATGGTTTGTTCGAAAGCATTGTCATAAAAGAGGTTGCAAGAATTCTTTCCAGGACAGTGTACGGGAATTAGGCACATAATTTTGACTACAATAGTAGGAGTGGTGAGTTTAATTCCACCCACATATCCTTATTAACTGAAAACATTATTTCCAAACTGCAAGACTTCAAAATCCTGTTCCAGCAGCAATGCTGTCTGCCAGTATCCCATAAAGCTTTATTTCCCTGAGGTTTTGACAAAATGACATATCTGGATCATGTTCAGTTCCTACCTTCCCCTGTGTGCATTCATTTTGTGTATTTTATTGTTCTCTTAATTATCTGCACATAGATATTAATTCCAGAATGTACAAATAGGCTCCATTGTGATTTCTTCACCACATTTTATATGATAACATCACTTATGAATGCTATTTACAAGTTTCCAGGCAGACGTGTGGTTGATCTAAATTTGTGGGACAACAGTATTCAGATATCTGCTTTCAATTTGAGTGCATGTTTTTCCCTGTTTTTTTTCCCTTTTTTATGGCTGTATTAATTGTTACCAGAAGTCTCTATGAAATGACTGAGCACACCAACAATGGAATGTAGCAGATTAGAAATTATTGTTTTGCTCCATCTGAGAAACGTGTCAATGCAGCCTAATCCTATGTCTTGGGGACATTCATGGAATGTTACACCACTTGATTCTCAGCATGTGGGCACTAGCTGACCACCAGGACATGAACGGTGATGCTTTTATAGACCCATATGACACTTACGATACTTGCAGAAATGATGAAGCGAAAACTAACCCATCACTAAGGGAAACAGGACATGTGGGAATTGGTATGTTGCAGCTCAGTAAGTCTTAAGGCATTAAGGCTAAGGATTAATCCAAAAAGTCTGTGGCTGGCATCAAAGACCTATTCTAGCAGCATGCCTCAGTGAGTTAAGCAGCAGAATGGGGAGTAAAGGGCCCTGCAGTCTAATCTCTGAGCACAGATTTACTATTTGGCCAGGTTTACTTCTCTAAGTGCATTTTGACACAATACAATTTCATTTAAAAAGAAATTTTAAGGGCGTAGCCCTTAAACTCCGTGGTGGCGTAGCGGTTGAGCACTGTGCTGTGGAGCTGTTCGCACTGCGCGATGTGAGTTCGGAGCCCAGCCGGGGAGATTCCCACGTGGCGTGGCAGACCTCTCCTGCCTCGCCCGCTGCTCCCCTCAGCAGTGTATTTCTGATCTGCCTGTTCTGCTCCCCAATCTGTCTCTGGTGAACCCTCTTGCCGCCCCACGCCTCTGGCCTGTACCCCAGCTTCTATGTATAAATAAATCTTTAAAAAAAATAAAAATAATAAAAAATAAAAAGAAATTTTAAAAAGTATATATAAAATTACTAATACTGGAAAATAAGGTTTAAAAGATGATGAATAGAGCCCATAATTTATAAAACTTGTAACTGTCAAGAATCTAGACTGGGTGAATCTGTCAAAGATGCTATGGAATCAACATTAAAGTTTTGGTGTAATCAGTTAAAAAGTATGACATGGGTCCTTAGATTGAAAAAAAATGTAATTAATTTGATCTAGTCAATTAGAAATAACATGATAAGGAAATGTCTCAGAATGCTTGCAAGCATAATTAATTGCTATTGTCAGTTCTGCAAATAAGTCAAGTGGACACACAATTTTCTACTGATCTAGAAAGTTGAATAATCAGTCTTCCTTTTCTTTTTTTTGGCTTGTTTATGTTATTTTTTTAGGATTTTTTTTCATTTGTTTGTGTTTACACACTTATTCTTAATTATATCTGTATTTAGAAATACATGCCGGTCAGTTTAATCAGAATTTTCAGAGGTGTGGCCCAGGCATGAGTATCTTTTAAATCTTCCCAAGTGACACAGCTGAGTATACAACATTGAGAACATTTTGGAGGTACTAATCAACAGCTTACTCAGTATAAATAGCTGCATGAGATATGTGCTGAGTTTGTTATGTATCTATGAACAACTCCCAAATTAGATTCCAAGTTCCCCAATAATAATTTGTTCCATAGTAATGTTAAACAGTTACTACCAACTGCTTGGCAGTATTGCTGTTCTTGAAAGAGATTTCTGTGCCTTCTTTTCTTCCCTCCCATTTTCATTTGCTACATAATCAGACAGACAATGCCTCATACCTTATTAAGAAAATCCTGCTGATTGACATCACTACCATTATATTTGCATTTATTTGATAGGGAAATGCTTATGCATCTTTGTACCTTGTAACAAGGTAGCAGACACAACTTTGGCCCTTCACAGGACACAACTCTCAACACCCATTTATAGTCAGCTACTACTAACTTACCTTGTGCAATGTGACACATCCATGGCATCTCCATATTCTTGGTGAGATTTCCAAGGGTCATGCCTAGTCAGGAAGAAAAAATGAGTGGAATTTCACTTCACATGTATCGAGCTCAGGTACTGCAGATATCTGAAGGATATATAAAATGCCCAAAAAGATTGGTAAGGTGGAATGCTAGCTGGAGGGACAATTTTGGAGAAGTATGGTCACTCTCTACCCTCTCACATAGGTACTTTGGTGAGATGCCTAGTAGATATAAAGAACCAGAACACTGATGTAAATATAAATTGTGTGTGTGTGTGCGCGTGCGCGTGCGTGTGTGTGTGTGTGTGTGTGTATAAATTGTTTATGGGACAATAAATTAAACTGTGTTTAATATACCCTTATGATATATTAGCTAGTAGGATGTTAGTTCTAGTAGCTCAATAAACATTATCCCCCCAATACACATTTCCAAGGAAAGGAAATATGGAAACATCTCTTATAAACTCCTGATCTTGAGTATATTTGAGTATATTTTTGAGTAACCCTAAATAGAATATAACCAATATTTCTGTTTTAAGACAGAAGCATTTGCCTTTGTAAAGACTTTTATCATCCCAAACAGATAAATTTTTATCACCCATAATAATCTGAATGAATTACCTGTAACCCAGGGAAAAGTCGGAAAAAAATCTTTGTAATACTGGAAACACTAGCATAGTCTCTTTATAAAACACACAAACAGGAGATGTATGTGCAGATATATAGGCAATTATTAAATACGTTTTTTTATTTGAAATGACAAAATTAATTCAAGAAAACCCTGAAAAATACCTACAATACCAAGCTTTTATCATAGAAAAGCCACAAAACCCTTTCAGATCTAGAAATAGAGCAAATCCAAAATTCAAAAGTTTCAGGTATGTAAATGAAAATAGCCATACTAAAAGGATAAAAAAGGAAACCTATTAAAAGTATCTTCTCATACATTTTAGGGTGCCCTGGGATGAACCATTTAGTAAGCTGAGATGAGAGCAGATCGCTGAATATAGATCAAGTTTTATCAAAGCTGACTACTTGGTCTGCAAGTAGAAAAAAAGACATAGTTTAACAAATGCAGAAATAATGAGGGTTTCAGATTTCTAACCAAGGCACCAAAAGATATACTCGAGTCTAAAATTTCAAAGAATGGGAGTTCACAATTGAAACTGCTCCATTGCCACATAGAATTTTTGCATTCCACAGCAGGATTTGTGAAAGCAAAATTTTCAGTCATGTCTTCTTTACATTTCTATAACGAGAAGAAAAATGTTAGATCTAACCTATGAAAAATTTGCAAATTTCAGTCTTTTTTATTAGTGTATTTAGTCTAGAGAAAAACGAACTCATTAGTTTCCTGCAGATTCTCAAGTTCAAAATACTAGCAGTAGTCATTAAAAGCACATATTTCAAAGTTTCATATTTGAAATTATGCCTTGGATGATGCTAACACTTTACAATGAAATATGAAAATGCAAATAAAAAAATAAATAAAATATGCCAACCTTTTTCTTTATTCTTTTTACAAATCCAAAAATAACTTCACTCTCTTCCATGTCCATTCTATATGGATGATAGAAAATGTAATGAGATCTAGATCATTATGAATTCAAACCTTGATCCTCCAGGTTTTTTTTTTTTTTTTTAGTTAGGTGAATTAATCAATATGAATCTCAGTTTCATCATGTTAAAATTAAGAATACTATTATTATTCACTTGAGCACTACTGTAGAGTCGAAATGTAATAATACAATGAAACTACAGAGAGTTGCATGATACAGCAAAAACATAGCTATGGCTACATTGTTATTAATGTGTTACATTAAGTATGTAGCAACTTGAATGCTTGGATAATCATATAATGACTTTTACATTAAACAAATACACATTTTCAACAGAATACCCATTATTAAGATGTCTTTTGATTACTCAAATTGCATTTTTAAAAGCAGTAGTTGCCCAATACTAATTCCAATAAGAGCTTGGATCAATGTGAATGTTGGGTTTCTGAATCTGTATTTTAAAGAGGCACCACAGATATTTTGATAGAAATTCATTTTGTACCATATTGATAAAAGAGAATTACAAGTACAATTCAGATAAAGTACTGAAATCAAACAAACCTGGGAGACCATGGGTGACCTGGTTGGTGGGTCCTCACCCACATGCTTAAGGGTAGGACATGACTCCAAAACAGACACATGGGCAGAAACAAGATCAGAGTTCATTTGAGGGAGGAAAAATAGGGAAAGCTGGAGAGAGAGAGAGAGAGAGAGAGAGAGAGAGAGAGAGAGAGAGAGAGAGATATTATGATGCTGTAGATCATGTCCATGTTGCACAGTCTAAGCCTTAAGCCCCATTTAGAAGATGGCTGCTGCTTCCTCAGCAGAAGAGGTCTACCTCATGTGGAGAGGGTTGGTCTGCCTAAGCCTCGGTGGAGCAAATGCTGAAAAAAGATACTGAGCTATTGAAGAGGGTTGGTCAGGATACACCTGAAACTGGCCACACAGGATGGAAAAGAAACCAGACAGTCCCCTAAAGAGGAAATCAGAGAGCTGTATGGATGGCACTGTCCACCATCAAGGGCCAAGTGAGAACAAGAAGCAGGTCAAGGTGAGTCCCAGACCAAATGAAGAAAGGTCCACCCGTTTCTCTGAAGCCCCTTCGCGCAGGATGTCAGAGGGCAGAGTTCAGGTCACAGCACTGTGCCTGTCTACAGCCCAGCTTGGGCAGTGTCTGGACATCAAGGCAGAGTTTGGTCCCTCATCTGTTTGGAAAAAGCAGCATGGAATAGAGTTTGCCTCCCAATGGGTGGCCATGCAAGTCATAGTGAGGGTTCTGAGGGGAAGTGCTTAGCTGCACTGGGCTACTTCAACAACTTCCCCACTTGCAATTTTTTGTCATCATTTCTATGGTGACAAGGTCAGATGTCCATATGTGACCACAAACGGCAGTTTCTCCAATAATCCATTCAGTCCTATGTGGAAAATTTAACACGGTCTCAAGCAATACTGAAGACTCTCTCCAGAGTCTGGAAACAAGGGGGAAATTTTCACATTGGTGTTGCATTTATTTGCATGTTGCAGGAAGAACGGAATCCAAGGGAAAGAGGTTGGTGCAGAGCCAGGATCATGGAATTCAAATGTGTGCTAAGTTTGCTGGAGTGACCATATTTTAAGACCTGATGAAGGTCAGAGTTCAGAGTGCTAGTGGGCCCCAGCCCTGGTTTGAGGTGCCCTGTGATGGTAGCAGGCAACATGGGGAGCTCAGCCCAGCAGGTACAGGTGTTTTCTGTGGCTCACCTCTGAGTTATCTGAAGCACCAAAGAATATTTACAGACCCACTGTAGTCCCGAGACCTGGACTCAAGCCGACTCCTTGCCCCTCCACTCAACACAAATACAGGAGACTTAACTTCTCATTCTTTTCATGTGAATATTTTTGTATCTCTTTGATTAACTTTTGTGAGTTTTCTTTTAGCACTTGCCTTTCTGTATTTTCTTCCGTATCTTAGATTTTCCTTATTATGGCAATTTTGAACTCTCAATCTAATAAGGAGAAAAAATTCATGGATTCTGGACAGTTGTTCTCTCCTTGTGAGATCATATTCCATTGAGGTTTCAAGGTGACTTGTGTTGTATTTTCTTGTCTGCACATTTCATTGTTTTACATTTCCCTAGGTTTTTAAAAGTTATTTTAGTGTGCTAATGCACTTAATTTTTTTGGTAAAATATTTGTTTAGTCCTTACTTGTTTTCATTATCTGTGGCAATATAATATCTGGATTACTTTTACTTTTCCATCAATGGTTCTGTGGTTTTTAGTTTTTTGGCTTTTGTTGGCTTTAGTAAGTACTGAGGCCTATTTTTATAGTTTCTGGGTCATAGGAAAAGTCTCAAGGTATTTAGTTGCTGGTGCCGTTGTGTTAGTTCAGGGGAAAGGCTGGCTCACATTTGTGGCACCATCATCAGTACCTGATGTCTGTCCCCCTGATTCAGACTGTAGCTTCCAGGGGCTTCTCTCTACCCACCTCTTATTCAAAGAAGCATGACGTTACTCGTTTCATCCTTTCTGTTGCAGTCTATGTTGATCTCCAATGTCCAAATGTATTACGGTTTCACCCCAAGATACGGGAGCCTTGGGGTACAATGTCCTATCTAATGTATAGATGATTCTCTGGGGAACAAAAAAGGAAACTCCTTTGCTTCTATCTGACCCAAAATCTTTAGAGTCATGTTCAGTTTAGGGGTTGCACCACACTGAGTTGTAACTTTAAGACATAGAAATCCTGCAGAACCGCTGATTGATTGTGTCATCAACATACTTTAACACACTTCAAATGCCATATAAACCCAGCTCTATTTGGATGTAATAAATGCTAACACCAATGAGCCTTAATGCATGGCATGCAGTCGGTTCTTTGGTTGTAGAGTCCCTTGTTCAGAAATAATGCGACCTGTGATGCCATGGCAGTTAACAAAGCATTTAATAAATCCATAGATGGTGTGCTAGCAGGAGGACTAATGTCTGACTAAACAAATTCATTTCTAGTACATGTTTTTTTTTTTTTATAAGGAACAATCATGGCCTGATCGATGATGGAAGGGAGTCAGTGAAATCAATATGGCAACCTGGTCTCCATATTATCAGATGGGTTGAGAATCAGTAGCAAACATGCTGAAGGGGAATCTACATTGCTGAGACCATGCGTAACATTTCTCCACAAGGTCCATTATAGACAGAGCAAGCACTAGATTTACTGAAAATAATTACATTGGTTAACATCCTAAGAATAGATCACCTTTTCACCTGATAGGTGAAACCTTTTTCTACAGTAGGAGTCATTTGATGAGAACATTTATAAAACTCTTATATGATTACAACATCTGCCCTTTCCAAACTCTATCCACAAGCTCTCCCACAGGACTCCTTGCCATTAATTCACCAATCTTGTGACTTCCTAGTCATTGAATTTATTTTCCAATTAAACCATTACCTATTGAGCATTAATTTATGTGAATAAATTCCATCTTTAGTAGACAATCAGATACACCACTAGGAAAAAGATTCTTTATCACATGTTCCATAGAACGTCTCATGAGTGTGTGATAAGCCCCTAATTATCACATAGAGTTCAATTGTAACTGGTGCCAGTATACTTGGGTAACTTTAGAAATCAGGTGGATTTTTCTTCATCCTCAGACAACTTATACCTCATACCCTAATAGTTGTTTGAGGAGGAAGTGAAATGAAGTACACATGGGAAATATTCAAGACCAATTGCATATATATTAGTTCTAATAGATGATAAAATATTGCTCTGCTTATGCAACTTTAAAGTTTTGTTGATGAGAAAAATACTGATCTCATAATGGGCATCTCAGAATAGCAGTTATTCATGATAAAGTGTTTAATTTTAACTAGACCCAATAGAAAAAAAGGATAATAGATACTGGCAGAAGATACCAAAGCATTAATACAAAGCCTTGAGGGAATGCACTGTAATTCTTTTTTAGAGACTTGTCAGAGACTCTACAGCAACCCTCTCTGCCATACAAACTTCTAATGCCATTGGATTTGCTAACTCATAAAGGCAGCAGCAAAAATTTAGCAGCAAATGTGATTACTTGGCAAATGACCTTGGAACACTCAAATAGCAACTACTGTACATCCAGATTTTGAGGAAATATGTCAAATGTTGAGTTGAATCTTTTTTGGTAGATGTGAGCAGATTGGTACGAAAAGTATTTTACTTTTGAGTTCATATTTCAACAAGTGTCTATATATTTCATTCAACTGCTAGCAACTTTGCAAAGATGGTGATCTCCTGAATATTTATGGCATTTATATCTCATTCTTTGTCACACCTGGTCTTTATCTGGGAATTTATATTATGTGTTACTTCCTGCTTGCCAGACCCAAGCTGCACAATGCTACCAGTGTAATGACTGAGAGCTCTATAGAACAGGGAAGCAACAAAGATCTGAAAATCGAAGGAGAGATGAAAACTTTCAGTGCAGTACTTCAAGTGTTTCTGTATCCCAGACCAAGATGTAGGATGTTTTGCAATTATACTAAACACATCATTATACTGCAGGTGAAAATTTATTTGTCCAAGGAACAATGTGATAAGTAACCATATCAAGTAACCATATCAAGATTTTCCTTAGGTCAATCCATTGAAATTTCTGCTCTGACACTGTTTACCACTTTGGCAACCGGCCTTCCTATTTCTGGTCAGTACTGCTCTGAGTATTCTACCATTCCAGAAGTAGAGCCACAGGAAATGTCTGGTGAATGCTGAGATTCCCTCATCAAAGTATGAAGGGAGTGGACCCTAGAAACTGGAGAGGAAAAGTAGGGGTTTATGAATGGATCTTATGATATAAATCCATTCAAGCATTACTATATTCCCACATTTTTTAAATTCATTGGTCTACACTGTATCAAGAAAATTCTGTGTCCTCAACTGCATTTAATGTCGGTTATATTGTGTCCAAGTGACATTCAAACAACAGAGTAAAATTTAAATCTACTCACACCACTCAAACAACATCTTATAATTGCACCAGTATTGATAAATTACACCTGACTGAATTGTATTACTTCCTTCCTTGTCTAAAAAGTAAGGAATTACTTCCATGTATATCTCAGACTTCTGTTATAAATTAGGTGTTATTTAAAATTTTCAATGGACAAGCTATATTGAATTTATACAGTGAGTCTAGAGTCCTTGATTGTGTGGAAGAATGAGTCTTAAAAAAAACTTGAAATAACTAAGAATAGACAGGTTTCTTTAGACAGGAGGTGAAAAGTTTATTTTTCTTATAAAAAATGTTCATTGCCATATGGAGCGGAGGGAATGAAGACATTCACAATGTTTAAAATTCACTGAAAAGTTTTCATTACAAAACTGAAGATGCTAATAATTCCCACTCAGTGATCCAAATTGCATTTGTAAGTCAGAGACATAAAAGATCAAACTGAGTCTGTATTTTGAATATATTATAATATCCATGTGGTTGGAAAAGCTAAAAAATTCTTTTGAGTTGAAGCATAGAAGTTCTCTACTTCCTTGAGTGTGACTTACATGGAAACTATTATAGACTTGGGCTTGCCATTTTCTTTCTGTGACTCTAAAGCAGTCAGGCACCTAGCCTACACCACAGTTTATATTCCCACTATAATTCTATTGTTTCTGTCACCTAATATACCAAAATTTGCATTCAAAAAGCCTGTTACTATATATAACTGTAACAGATAATTTAAGTAACTATTGCTGCTGCATTACATAGACTACCAGTACACTATTTTCCACTGGGAATGATATCATCTTTGTTATTAAACATATTAGAAAATAAATACCAGAATCCTACCTTTATTATTGGTTTCATGGAACCACTCATGTTAATAAAACTCTCAGTCTGTGTTTGGTAAGGAAGATGGTAACCATTCCAGATATTTCAAGTGGAAAAAGATTTAAGACAGTAGAATAGATTTAAAAAAAAAAAACTGATGAAACAGACATTTAAAGATTCCAGGAAGCTGCTAATTCTTGCCACTAGCAGTTGGGGAGGCATGAAGTTGCTTGAACCACCAGCAATGCTGGCAACAAACTCATCTGGCTCCAGATACAAGGCAGAAGGTCTGCAATAGGCAACAGCTACTTCATGTCTGACCAAGCTCATGTTTTTGCTCTCTGTTACTAGAGGAATAAGGTTCTTTTATCTTCCTCCCCCCAATTCTTACATTAATGTCTATTATTTTCAGACACTTTATCTCACCTTCTTCATAGATGTTATAGGAAAAGCACCTGGATCTCCAGTGGGAGAGCACAGTGAAACTGAAAGTATTGCTGAGAAGCCTTAATATGATTTGTATTAATTAATTTCTACTGTAGTTATTCATGGGGAGAATTAAGACTTGCTTGTAATAGATTTGATGTCATCTTGAAAAAGTAGAAATTTCTCCCAATCTTAGATTTCCAAGTAGCACTTAATGTTTCTAAACTGAAGGACAAAAAAGAGAAAATTCCAGAATGATATCTTAAATTGCAGAATGAAAATATACCTGCAAGTCAAGATACTGTCACACAGAGATTACTGAACATCCAATTACAACATTCCAAGGTAAGAAATGATGAAGGTTAAATTAATTAAAGTGATTAAAGAATGATTTTAGTGTTTAAAAAAAGGAATCAACAGAGAGGCATGTTAATATAACATTAACTTGAACTGGTGAGCAATTGAATAATAGGAGTCCCCCTTTCCTATACTGCCCTCTTTATTCAAAACTACCTCTCATTTAATGGATTACTGTTCTGTCAAATTTTCTTCCTATTACTCCAAAATATTCCCCTTATCTATGTCTAAGGCCATTGTCAGTGAAGAATCTCTCATCATCTCCCACCCGGATGAGTGAGACCATTCTTAAAAAACAAACAAATGACTCCTATAGAAAAACTCAGTGATTTTACATAATCTAAAGGAATAATTGCAAGACCATTATCAAATACACATTTGATATATTTATCAGAACAGCACTCTGTACTCTTCTATTTGAGAATATCATGTTTTCCATTCTCTGGAGGAAACTTCTGAATGCCATAGGATTCTGGTAAATATTAATTATTTCATAGTCAGAAAGGTTTTCTACCTAAGAAGAACAAAGTCAATTGTATTCCTTCCTTAGTCTCAGTGGAAATAGATCGATAGATCGATCGATAGATAGATAGATAGATAGATAGATAGATAGATAGATAGATAGATAGATAGATTCAGATAGATGATAATGATATAGATATATAGATAATCTCCATATTTATGGTCCAAATAGAGCCAATTTCCATAGCTAAAATTTTGCTAATGGGAACTTCCGAGGAGTCCTTTGCCGTCCCTTGGGTTATATAGATGGCTCTGCAATAGTCATTCTGCACATTGAGAAAGTAAAAATGCCAAGAAGCAGTATATAAACAGTCTATCCTTGATTCCATTTTTTACTCTTTTCCTATCTTTTCCAGTATTTGAATAAGAGCAGAGTCTCTTTTAAATTTGATGGTTTGAATTCTGAATCTACTGCTAAAAAATAAAGCACCTGGTTAACACAATGAGAAACAATGTTAGTGATCTGAATGTGCAGTTTCATGGTCTCCTGGACATATAGACTTCACTGCCTTGTCTGGACTGTTATTTTTGTCCTCTTTATTCCCTTATCTGGAATCCTTTTATATTTAAACATGTACTCAGGTCTCACCTTTCCATTAATGCTTCTCTGACCTCAAGTTCCAGGAAGATTTCCTATGAATGTTTTTATCACAATTCTTACTATAATTTATCCACATTTTTATATGCGTCTCCCATACTACTATGAGTTCTATAAATGGAAGTATCATCTCTTATTTAGTTTTTTATCTTCTAGGAGATAATTTCACTTTTATTGATCAGTACATACTTGGTGAATAAATGATTGTTCATTTATGGATTATTCCAAATCCATGAAAAATATTACCTTCTTCCTTATTTTTCATATATTTTTTATTATTCTCATTTATAATGGAATATCTACTATATAATTGCCATTGAAACCTATCTGCACATAAAATATTAAATCAAAGAAATGAATTATCATGAATACCTATGTAATCTATTAACCCAGATATCTGGACCATAGTTTTAAAAATTTTTACCTCGATTTAATTTTTTTTGCATATTTATATTTATGGAAAAATCATCCTGTAAGTCACTGACAATAAAATATATTGTCAGTGTGAGATCAGAGTAAAATAAAAGAGCAAGAACTATCCGTAGTATCAATGGATAAGATTCAATTTAATTCCATTCAGTTTAATTAAATGATGTTCAGTTAATATCCCCTTTAGAGCATATATGAAACATCTGCTATAAGAAACAGTTTGTAGTTACTATATGAGACACAAATATAAGAAGTTACCAATAAACAAATACTAATTTGATTGGCACATGAAAGACCAGAGTGTCCGCATTTAGATCGGTAACTTAAAGATTATTTTTGAAACACTTTACTCTCCTAGGTAAACATATTCAATAAATCATTAATAAATTCAATCAATAGCTAGTCATGTCTTTGAGATTTGAAATTATGTTTTTTATACTATAAAGCAGCATATTAACAACGAGGAAGTATATACAGGTAAGCAATGTTGTAATTAATCTACCAACAAATCCATTTTATACCAGATACGTGACAAAGCAAATTGAACAATGACTTTTACACCAATGTGTACTCATTTTGTTGTTGCTTCCCACTGTTTTGGCAAGGCTTGAAAATATTTTCTTGCTCCATCATCTTCCAGAAAGAAAGCAACAGCTGTGGACAATGCAGCAATTTTGGCACTGGTAGTGCCCAGATGACAACCTCTGGAGTATCTCTCTCCAGCAGTAGCAGTGACATCTGCTCCACTTCCTACAATGAGAGTATCTTGGCATAATTCCATATATACAGCTGTGTAGCCATCTCTATTTCTATCTTCAAGTAGGGAAAAAGTATTGTGGGAGAAAGTTATTTAGGTGCTGTCGTCAGATTATGAAGCTATATACATTGTGTGTGTGAATGCAGATACAGATGTCTTTATTCTGCCTATTCTAGTTTAATTACTTTATATATTTGTAGACCTTGAATCCCATCAAATAGTTTTATTGTTTTTGTTTTCAAGCATAACATACAATAAAAAACTATAAAAAGAATAATTCTTGTTACTGACCCACATTTTCTCATATCAGTTCTTCTTTCATTCCTGATAATCCAAGTTTACTTTAATAGCTGTTCCTGTCTGTCTGAAAAACTTACTTTAACAATCATTTGAAATGTCTACTTACAACAAATTCTTTAAGATTTTCTTCATTTGACAATGAATTTATTTTGTCTTCATTCCTGAAAGACATTTTCTCTGGATACAGAATTCTGGGTTGATAGGTTGATAGTTATTTCCTTTCACACTATAGAAACATTATGCACTTACTTTTTGTCTCCAGGATTTCTTAGGGGAAATTCAATAATTACTATCATTTTCCCTAATAAATAATTCACCACTTTTTTTCTGGCTGTTTTTAAGATATTTTTCTTCTATTTTCAAAATTTTGACTACTCTGTAACTGGGCATAGTGTCTATCCTTTTTTTTTTTTTTTTTAAAGGGTTCACCAGAGACAGAGTGGGGAGCAGAACAGGCAGACCACGGAAATGCACTGCTGAGGGGAGCAGCAGGCGAGGCACGAGAGGTCTGCCGCACCATGTGGGAATCTCCCCCGCCCGGGTGTCAAACCCGCGTCACTGCTGCGGACAGCTCCAAAGCACAGCGCCCAACCTCTGTGCCACGAGGGAGGCCCGTCTTTATCTTTTTTGGACTCACTCAGTTTACTGAACCAACAGATTTATATTCTGGAAGTTTTGAACACTTTTTTTTTTTTTTTGCATGTTGTTTTCATTGTGATGATGGGATGAATGTTAGGAATTCTGGTACTGTCTCCAAGGTCTCTGAAGTCCACTGCACTTTCTTCAATCTTTTTATTTTTTTTTTCAGATGAGATAATTCTAGCACTGATAATATATTTTCAAGTTTACTGATTTTTTGGTCATTTCCATTTAGCTATCTTTATTTCAGCTACTATCTAGTTCATTTTAAATATTCCCATTGTCTTTCATAACTTGTATTTCTTTGATGAGATTTTTACCTTCTTATTTATTCCAAGAGATTCACCATACTTGGACTACTTTTATAATAGCTGCTTTTAAATGTATGCCAAATAATTTAAATATCTTTGTCATTCTAGCTTTGGCATCTGTGAAATGTCTTTTCTCAAATTACTTGAGATTTTCCTTTTTCTTATTTTGCTGAGTAAACTGGATTTTGTTGCAAACATTTTGAATATTATTTATGAGATACTTCTCAGTCTTACTTAAATCCTATGGCGTGTTGATATTTTTGTTTTAGTGGGTAATTTATTCAGTTGGGTTTAGGACCACAAATTCAACTATGTTCCTGTAGGATGAAGTTTCAGTGTCCACAGCATTCTTCAGATCAATCACATATATGGACAACTGAGTATACAGGCAGTGGTCTTTTTAAGTTCAGTTCTGAAAATTCATGATATGCTTTTTATTATTAGATTCATGAACACACAAAGCAGAAGTATAGAAGTTCAGGGGAAAAAAATCAAACAAATCACTTCCCCAAGCAATTCCCTCACCACAATCTTTTTTGTATTTTATCATGCTCTGAGTTCTACTCTTTAGTTCTGTGGCCAGAAAACTGTTCTGCTCTATAGTTCCACAGTTCAGAGACAAGCAGTGAAGGTCAGAGAGAGAAAGAAAATCAGCATGGCAAGCACCAAGCTCTTGGCACCACAGTTCCTTCAATTTCCTTCTTCAAAGTCAAAGTCACTTCCAGGTCTCCACGACATCAATGCCACAGGACAGCTTTGTGGCTGAGGAGCAAAATAATAGAGAAAATAACAGCAACGGGATTTCCCATATTCTCTCTGCACATTGGGAAATCCCCTTCCAGAACCGTTGGAGGTCTGTTGGAGCTTTCTCTTTTGTGACAATGCACATTTTTGGGTTTCTAGTCATACTTAGAATACTGGGAGACAAAAAAAAAATAGTAAACACACTGCCAGTTACCTAAATTCTACTCTTTTCCAATCTGCTGACTACTATTTGCTCTTTATATACCTGAAATAGTTTCTTTGTACATTCTATGTGAGCTTTATAACTATATACAGTGGGAAACAAAGTAATTTTACTTTATCTTACACAATGTGTCTTCCTACTCTATGTCTTCACTCATAAGTAGTTGAGAATTATATCTGGTGCTGTTTTTATTTCAGCAAGTTGTCACCATTCTTGCTCAAATTCTAGACATACACACACACATATCATGTCCAGAAATACATTGGCATTGTTTTACAAGTTTCCAAATAGGTCTCCTTTTCCACTGAAGTCTAACATGAGGACACTTTCACTAATCCATACGGAAAAAACCTGAGAATCTTAGTAAACCCCTTTGGCTATGTGAAAGTCTGACAGATAAGGACTTTTAGTCTTTTTGTTAGTATGCATGTCATTTTTTTCCCCTGGAAATTGTACCAATTTACTCATGAAAGGATAACTATAGGAATCCTTCTACTCCATCATTTATAGTGGAATGTATTGGCTCTAAATCACAACATGCTTCCAGAAAATGTAGTTTTCTGATTTATTATTTGCAAAATACTTGACTGTATTCTGCAACCTGAAGACCTCCATGTTTCTTCCATCTAGATATTTAACAAAGTAATCATTGTGGATAGTTTGACTGAATGAACGGTCAGATTGCTTAAATAGCAGAAGTCATTGATATTAAAATCCTAATTAGGCAGTCCTATTATCAGCAAGCAAATGCATTAAGAACTGGTCTCCTTTGGAATCAGAAGTTATCTTTAACCACTGCTTTTAAGGAATATGAGATATACAAAATATATTTCTTATTGGTTTTTAAATTTTCATCCCCAAGTTACAGTATTTGTAGGACATTTGGAAATGTTTATAAACAGCATTTTTGCATCTCTAAATGAACACTAGAGTAACAGCTAAAACAAAAACACACTTCTTGGCACAAAAAACAATTGTCATGTTTAATCTAGCTTTTCCTTTCTTAATTGGAAGAGAAAAATATAGAAATTACAGGGTGGTTTGCATCCATCTTCATAAAAGGTGTTGAATGAATAATATTGGGAAATCAAGTTTTATCTATAGCTTGCTGGGTGTTTAGCCTTTCTTGCATACATACATATGTTCATGATTATGGACTACTGATAGTTTGCCAATAGTAGAGAATGTTGATTTTATTTATTTAAAGTATAGGAAGTAAGACCTTGGTAGAAACTCAGATATGACATATTTTAGAATAATAAGTAATAAATATTTGGGTTTTATAGTTTAATATCTAGCTTGCCTTTAATCAAGTTTAAGATTTATCTGCAATGGAATTCTTACCTCTTGAGATTTATGTGTTTAACCCTATGCTGAATTTTAAGAGAGAAATTGAGACATGTGGCAGCAATTGCTAGTTGTGTACCCAATATCCATTATTATGTCATTCTTTTTATTATGGATTCCTTAAATTTCTAGGAGATGGCAATGGGCCCAGTTGAAAATTTTCCAGCATTAATTAAGACTTCTGTGTAAATCCCTAAATGTGTCTCTAGTAGTGAATTCCTTCTTTCACCCTTGCTAATTTCTACCTTCAGTCACCTTGGATTGCAAGATAGTGCTATTGAGCTCCAATAATTATTTCTTGCACACAGAAACCACAGGATGATGACAGGATAGAAGAACATAAGGAGTCTAGGTCAATAAGGTCATTATGATACAATAATACAATGTGAGAATATTTATCACTACAATTTTGTTATGGAGAAAAATTCTTTTATTGCAATTATGTCATGTCTTTGTTATAGTCAGTAAAAGAAATTTCCTAGCAGACACAAGTTATGTATGTCCATGGCTGTCTTTGTGTAAAGCCACTTTTTTTGTGGAATAGCTTTCTTCTACTCTTCTAAGAACATAATTGCAATAAAAATTGTCATCTTTCTGTCGAATCTGGTTTTTCTTCCATTATTGGCTCATTGTGGGCACCTGAACTAAGTTTTGCAGGACAGTGCACTTTATAGGATAGTAAAAACTCCCACACCAATTATTATTGCTTGATCTTGCAATAAGTATGTATCCTAAATTACACCTGTTGAAATGCCCAGACTCTTTGAATTTAGCATAGGTGAGGGAAAAAAAAAAAGTCTAGTATTTCACAGGTGTGACATAATCAACGCTGAAGAAGACCACACTCTATAAGGTGCCCTATTTCCAATAGAACAAAGAAGTTGTAGAAAATGAAGACAACTTACAAATGAATCAAAGTTAAGACTGTGAGAGAAAACAATTCTTGTCCTTGTTAAGTTCTTAGTTCTCAGTGACGTTGATATTAAGCTTCACTTTTATTCATTTCAGAAATATACAATTCATATGTAGTAAAATTAATTCCACCCTTTACCACAGAACTTAAAGTGGAGGTACTTGTCATCTCCAACCAAAAAGTATGACCAATTAAATAATTTTGGATTTGTTTATATATAGAATACAAACACATTCATCTTCTTGTATAAATTGAATTGTGCAATTCAAGTTGAGGAAAAAGTGATTCACTCTTAAATTAGCTCTTTCCAGAAAGCCTAATTTTTAAAGAAGTTTAAGACATTATTTATTCCCACTCACATTATGAAGATAACATTTCAGTTCAAGTTTATATGTTGTCTTGATTTTTCTTTCCTAACATCCTAATATTTTTGTTCACGTTTTTCCCATTCACTGTTTGCTTCCTGACAACTTATCTACTTGAGCCAGGTTAAAGGAGGGAAATGTTTAGTCATTATTCTTTATCATTTACCTAATTAATAATTTTTAGCTGTCAACAAAGAAATCTAGGCAAGGGATTACAAACATGATCAAGACTTCCTTTCAAGGCTTAAAGACTAGTAGTTAAAGGCATTTGAAGATAAATCCATATAAATCATGATGCCGGGAATATTTATAATGAACAATGGAGTAAAAATAGGAGACTAGTCAAATTTACCTTAGAATGGGGGAGTTTTCAGTAAAGGCTTTGTTCTGCAACTACCCCAAGCCAGGTAGATTCATTGCAGGGTCAGGCAGCTTGAAAGAGAACCTTGAAGACCTTGGCATCATGCCCGCACATTAGAGGAAACAAGCCAGCAGGGAGACTGCAACTTGGGCTCCCCTGCAAATGCCTATATGCTCTTTCCTCTCAGCTGTTCTCTTATACTATCCACCAAACTCCACCTAGTGTCTTCTGCTGCCCCCCACCATCCTCTGTGACACAGCCCATATATGCTCATTTTCCCAGCTCAGGTGCACCAACTTATGCCAGCCCACCCCACACTCCAGGTCTTGCCATCAGGCTTGCGTGCATATAAGACCACAGGTGTCGATCATCAATGGTAGTGGCAGGAAGGCAGAAAAAACATGATCACTTTCATTTACCCTACAAGCTTCTAATAAGAATCAAATTAGAATGAAATATTGGGGCCTCCCCAGTGGCACAGCGGTTAAGCGCTGCGCTGTGGAGCTGTCGGCAGCGGCGACGCCAGTTCAAAGCCCGGCCTGGGAGATTCCCACATGGCGCAGCAGACCTCTCCTGCCTCGCCCGCTGCTCCCCTCAGCAGTGTGTTTCCGTCAATCTGCCTGTTCTGCTCCCCACTCTGTCTCTGGTGAACCCTCTCGCTGCCCCACGCCTCTGGCCTGTACCCCAGCCTGTATGTATAAATAAAAATCTTTAAAAAAAAAAAGAAATATTGAAGGTGCACATATATGTAAGAGGTCGAAGCAAATGGTCATCTTAGAATTCTAAGTTTTTCCTAGTCCATAGGTTAGGGTAAATGTTCAGAGTAGGTAACAAGAAATAACAATGGGTAAATAGGCAGAAGCAAGATCATAGAGGGAGAGGTATGATTTCCTAAGAATTTAAACATTTCCCAACAAGTAATGAGCAACTGTTAAATGGTTTCTTCAAGGTGACGCTGATTACAATTTAGTTTAATTAAGTGACATAAAAGCCTGAGTATGAATGAAGTGTGAGTTAGTGGAGTAGACAAACATGAGAGTCCATTAGGATATAGACCTCTAATGCTTAATATATGGGTGATTAAATAAGGCCAAAAATTCTCTACTTCTCACAACATGGTCTCCTTGGGAAATTCCTCCTTAATGTTTTTCTCTGCTTTTATATTTTTTGTTTCTCCTTTTATTTCTCAGTGTCTATAGAGTCTACATGTTGCTTATAATTTTCACTCTTTGTACCTTGAGGCACTCTTTTTTCCAAATGTGTATTAATTTTTATTATTTCATTATTTTCTATTTTTATTTTTTATTGAGATAACATTGCTTTACAACATTGTATATGATTTACAGATACAGGATCACACCCTCTGGTGGGGCACTCTTCTTAAATAATAGTGTGTAGTGAGGCTCATGTTGTCACAAAAACAATCTCACCAAATATATTATACCCTTGGCTTCTGTCATCAAGAGATTCCCAGGAATAAAACCTTGAGTGTGTTTTGATCAGGTATGTACTTGCTTCTTCATACTCTTCCACCATAACCTCTAGAAGAGATTATAAATTAGGGCATTGGGTTGTAGACATGAAATACAACATATCATGCCAGAATTGTTTTTACCTCAGCAGTTTCTAACTTGATGATTAATAATATCAACCTGGACTGTTAAGATGGAGTTATTTTTTTTATATAGATCCCATTCACACTTTTAATTCTCATTTCATTTATTTAAAAAATCATGATTTAATATTTGGAGTTATGGAGCTTATTTTTAGGGAAATCTATATAAAACTCTAGATTTGGGGAAAGGACTTCTTTCATAATTTAAGTTCCAATAGATAATTAGTATATGGAAGTACTTTTTTATCTTCACATGGCTTAGGGAGATAGATGTCAATGATATGTAGGTAGGTAGGTAGGTAGGTAGATAGACATAAAATTTCAGTTATATACTGGGGATATATAAATGCACAGATATTTACTCTTGATTATATATATATCATAACATTAAATTGAAGATGAAGTTCTTTTCTTTTTATTCTTATTTTTGTTAGTGTGGAAGGAGAGATAAAACTTTTAAAAATATATAGTTTTATCCCCCTCTACTACTTGATCATCATGAGTTTTCAATTAAAATAATCACTCAGGTTTTTAAAATCAATTAATTTCCTGCATCATTAAAATGTAGAAATATAACTTGTTAAACAAGGTTTTTCCTCAGTCAAAGCTCACCTTTCTTAACTTTTGGATTAATATTTCCTAATTTCTGCTAAACTTTTTAGTGCACCATTAATAACAAAAACTTGTGTCTGTGTCTCTATCATCTATATACATACATTGCGTAGTAATCTTGTTACTTTGGTCTAAATTGCTTCTTTTTACTCTTACTTGTCCCCTGGGGTACTTTCAAATTTTTATAAATCCTTCCCTGTTGGTCAAGAGATCATTATTTTTACTGCCTATGTTTCTACCCTGCATTGTTATTGGTTATCATTAAGTAGTCATATGACATCATTACATTTTAAAACCTTTTATTCTTTCATTTTTTATGACTTAATTTAAGACAGAATCCATTAACATGTGGAACATAGTAGACAATAAATATTGTAGAGATAAATTAAGTTTAATTTCATGACTAGAACAATCTACATGAATTCAAATGGGCATGTAGAGATAGTCTTTTTGCTTAGTTCTGGCAAACATACTTCCCAGTTTAGTATAACATGAATAACAAAATCTATATGCTTTTCATTTTTACCTCCAACTATATTTCTTTATTCTATAATGCCTCTATTCTCCCTTGTGTATCGACTGGAGAACTTTTAGGGTTTCTTTTTACCCTTTAAGTCACCTGTGAGTAATTTGCATCTCTCAGGAAGGAGAGATTACCTATGCTTGAACCAAACCAATTTTAGAGAAAATTAACAGATCTTTTATATCTGAGAACCACACAATTCATTGTTCTATTTAATTTTTTAAAGATATCCAAACTGATTTCATGTCTCACAGAACAAATATCTAGTTAATTTTAATGTTTCATCTTTCGAGAATTTATATATAAACACCATTTGCAACTCTCCAGACATTACTACCATCAAAAACAATACAGTCCACAATATAGTGATTCAACATAGCTCACGTACCAAAATAATTTACCATATATTTCTGTGAAAAGCAGTTCCTACTGGCTGTTCTGTGCCCTCCAAACCAAAATAATTTCTATCATTTAAAACATTTGATCCAAAAGGCAGAAAAATGCCCTGTTCTTTTTTCAATTTTAATATTGATAGAACATTAGTCACATTAAGAAGATAAAAACTAATTGTAGGACCTCCTTGGTGGCACAAGGGGTTAAGTCTTAGCACTATGAAGCTATCTGCAGCCACTGCAGCATGAGTTCAATACCCGGCCAGGGAGCTGACCCACATGGCGCAGCAGACCTCTCCTGTCTTGCCCGCTGCTCCCCTCAGCAGTGTATTTAAGTCAGTTTCCCACTCTGTCTCTGGTGATCATGTCATACCTACCCCTTCACCTCTGCCTACACCCCAGATCTTGTATGCATAAAATAAATCTTAAAAAAAAACTAATTGTAAAATAGGTGTTTACTGAAACAGTTCTACAAAACATTGCAAACATATGTTAATGAAATATGTTAGAATATTTACAGTGTAATTCATAAATGGAAATATGCAGCACACTATTCTAGTTATAAGTATGTTAACAGTTGTGGGCTTGGGAAATGAATTGGTACCTTCCATAGTATAAAATATAGACGAATACAGGTGACTAATTTGAATCAATGTGGTTTCCATAGCATGTCACAGTACTAATAGTAATGATTATCTACCCGGATTGTTTGAGGCTCACAGTTTTTTTTCTGTGATGTGTGGATGTGAATTATGCAGAAGATAATTTGAAACTAATTACTAGTCATGTTAATAGCAATTCTAATGATCAATGATATTTCTTCTTTCAAAAATATTTTTTTGAATGATGACAATGCAAGTAAGGACATTTCTGCTGGTCTCCTGGATTGTTTCCTTCTAAGAGTTTCTTTCCCTTGAAGAAACCAACTGTTATGTAATCATAAAGAAAAACTAGTTTTTGTTTGCACTGAGATGGTGATGATGGAAACAGACTAATTAATGACAATGTGTACATGTGTACAACTCAACCTTATTTATTATTAAATGAATTTAGAGCAATATAGGTGTAAGTGTAGTTAGTACTAAGTGATTTAGCTAAATATTTACCATTATGCCATCTTAATTTTCCCAATATTTCAGCAGTCTTAAATAGTAAGATAAACAATAACCTTATAAATGCAAACTTTAAACTGTTACTTATTTGAGAGATATTTCTAAAAATGAAGGTTGTACAGAAGTACAAAGAAAACAAACTAGAATTTAAAAATAAATCTTGAGATTTTTAACATCCACTTGACCATTAATCCCCAAGGTGCTACATTAAAGTATACATGTACAACAATTAAAATTAGTCTAAGCTTCCTTAGAGTGAGAGAGAGGCATCCTTATAAAAATCTATGGAAGAAGGTGAAGATAATGGACAAAAAGGAAGTCCATGTAGCTAGGTAGAAATAAGGGACGTTAGAAATAATAGGGTACCAATCAGATAGGAGAGGTCAGGTCACATGATTTCTTGAAGGAAAATATAAGAAATTTAAAGACTTCCAGTAACTTTGTAACTGCATCAATTACAAAAAGTCAAATAAAAGAAGGGAATCACAGTATGCAGAATACTGGAGAACAGAAAATTTAGTGTACATTTCTCTGGGTGACAATGTTCCAGGATAACCCCACAGAAAAATGGTGTGACCTTGGCATTATTCTTTACTCTCACACTTAAGAATTTTGAAACAAACCCCAAAACAAAATGCTACCTTTCCTGCTAACATGCAATTTGATTTAGGCTCTCAGGGATTTGTAGCCCAAGGGGCTGCATGTAAGTGGGGTTGGGCAAAATGGCATCTCCCCTTAACTGAGGTGTACCTTAACAAGAAGATTGAAAATTTTAGTCCTTTTCATAATAGTCTGTATTTCCTTAATTTTCTGCACTTAAATGTCATCACACTTTAAATAGGAAACAAGTTAAAAATGGGAATACCTAGACAAAATTGATAGATGTGAATGTTAAGCACTATTGTAAACATTACTTAAGACCAAAGAATGTTTATTTTCACAATATTTTATGTAAAAATAAAATTTATTCTGAAAACCTCAAAAATTTTTAGACTTTCTGCTTACCACATTAATAGTACTATTTATATTACATAATGGATTCCCTTTATGGTTATATTTATTCATTTGAAATTGTGATTCAGCCAATCAAAGAAAAGAAGAAGAAGATACAATACAAAAAGTGTTACAAGTCCAACTAGTTTGATGCGAAACAAAGTAATCAAATTCTAGGTAAAAGTAGATGATGAAAAAGAGCAATAATACAAACAAATATAAATATAGAGCTTCTGATTATTATAGCCCTTTTAACAAAGTGCTATCATTACTACTGAAGCTCAAGTGCAGTTATTAAACACCCATGAGTCCAGTTCAATCATTAAGCTGTGACCTTAGGCACTTAGGGACTTGTACTATAATGTTATGAAATTATTACTATTCCATTATGGGACAGAAAATTATAATTTTAATATTGACTTTGACCATAATAGTCAATAGAAACTAATGTGTAAGTCAACTATTTTACCAGTTTATTTTATACTTTTCTGGTAGCAAACTCTATGAAGTAATAGCCTTAAATTGTGGGAGAGAAAGATTATATGGGGAAAGCCTTTTTGTCAGCAATATTACAGCAGAGAGCATTCAAATCATTGGGATATCTAGATATCATCACAGTTTTTAGGGCACAACGTCTTTGTAGTAAGACAGTGGTGACAATGCAATCAATGAAATTCAAGGAAGAACTCTGGGCTTACGTATGAAGTCCATGTGCTCAGTTGTCTTAATTTTTGCAAGCTTAATTTGGTGGTGTTGTCAAGTGATCAAAATGTTAGAACAAGCACAATCTAGACCCTCTTCAAGAATTTAATTAAACCGGTGTAATTCTTGCCTGAGTCTTTAGAAAAACTAAAGATATTCCACTTCAACAGCCCATTTATAGTTTCTTGCTAGATGGAATCCACCTTCATATTTTCTTTGAAAAATACAAAAAGTGAAAGACAGAACACAATTTCCTTTCCTTGGGAGTGCTGACCTCAAGATAAAATAATCAGTTCTTCTACAAAAATGGGTTTATTCAGAAACAACAGAAAAGAAGGCAGATTAGAAATTGCATTCTTGATGAGAACCATGGGTCCCATACTTTTTGAGGTAAGGTTAGCTTGTAACTCTATGCTTTTTTTTTTTTTTTAGGTATATTACTGTAAATTTTTTGGAAACAAAGGTTAGAAACTACTTATATAACATCTGGAGGACTGCCTTCTCAGTTCAGCTAAAAGTGAAACAGTATGGTTTCCTGTGGGACAGAAGCCATGTTGGATGGTATAGTTGTCTGAGTTACACATGCATGGGCACTCTCCTTTTAGCCTCTTGATCTCATTTAATAGGGTTTCTGTATGCCAGTGTTCATAGGAGGAAAATATCAATAATATCTATAATTTTATATTACCATGACATTTTGAACCAATTATACAATTGATGATAAAATATTTCTATACAATTCATTTATAAACCATAATCAGTAACCTATTCTAGTAATTCATATATTTGTCTTATTGTTTACTAGTGATACACTGCTTAACCTAAGGTGAGAACCACAGATATTATCTTCTGGAACTAGTTGTTCCAATCCAAATAAATTAAGTTTTTCTCTCTAATAAACTAGGAACAAACTAATTTACAATAAATCAATGATTTACTCTTCTAAAACTATTGATAACACAAATCCAGTCAAATATTAGTTCAAACTTTGCATAATTCTCTCATCTGATATTTTTAGATAAATGGGATTGAAATTAACTTTGGCAATGATTCCAGAACAGATTTATAGAAAATATTACATCATATATATGGGAGTTTTTTTGGAGATGATAGATTAGATAGACAGATAGGTAAGTAGATAGATCGACAGATGATAGTACATTTAGATATTTTTGGCATAGCACTAGAATGGTACTATCTGTTGCTCCAGTTACTCTGAAATGCAGGTACTTAATATGAGCACTCTTGGCACAAAAAGTATTGTTTTCCATATTGAGAAAGGATTTGCTAGTACTTGCTTCTATAGCCATTCAAAATCTTGGCAGTCATTAAAAATCATGGTAGTCATTAAAAATCCAAACCTTCAGCAAATATTTTGGGATATTGTCAGTGACAAAAAAAAAATAGTGGAAGTCTGATAATTGTTGAAATTAACTACTCTTTAAATTCACCTGCCCATTTGTCCTTTAATTTGATGCCCATTTCTCAGAAAAGGAAATAGGCCTTGTATTACTTATTCTGCTTTGCAGTGCAACCATGTTTTAAAAATAAAATGATTTTATTTTTCTTTACTGTATTCCCCCACAACTTGTGTTGTCCCTTCAAATTTTCTTTTTTATGCTGCTAGTGATGTATTTTTTAAACATTGACTATTTACATATTTGCGTTATGCCAGACAGTCCATACAATGGATAGGTGCTTAATTTTAATACCAGTGAGGAAAATTTTCATAATTTTAATACTTTAATTATTTTGGAAACATAAATGAGAAAGAGTGAATTTCAAATGCAGAGATGACCAAGCTGGCATTTTCTATTTCAGGCTTCATATTTGGGCTCCTCAATGGAAAAGATTATATATAGTAATCAAAATTTGGCTTTCAGGGAGGTTAATCTTTGCTTTTCTGCTTTGTCTCATCTCCTTTAATCCCATCCAGTTTATTTTTATATCTTAAATTTCTCATCTCTAAAAGTACAATTTGGATTCTTTTTATATCCATCAAGTTTAAGTGTCTATTTACCTTTTTCAACTTATGGGAATTAGTTGTAATAACTGTTTGAATGTTTTGTTTACTGATTATACCATCTGCATCATTTTTCAGTTTATGTTTATTAATTAATTTTTTACTTCTGATTATGGATACTTTCTTTCTTTGCATCTCTGATAATTTGACATGACATATCAGACATTGCAAATTTTGTTTATTGGTTCCTGAAGCAAGTTTATATTTACAACAGTTTTATATTAGGTATTTTTGAACTTTGTTCTAGCATGTAGCTAAGAAATGTTTAATCACTTTGAGGCTTGCTTGTAAAGTTTATTGGGGGAAATGGAAAAATTATGTAGTCTAGGATTAATTTGGTCCTACTGCTAAAGCTATACTCAATACTAGAGTATTGAATATTCTAGTTGATTCTTCATGTTTAAATTATATAAATTTATAAGTCTTAAAGCAGTAAGTACATTTATAAAATTATATTTTCTTCTAGTAAATGTAGTACTTGAGCATATTTCATATCCACATGAAATTCATTTTCTAGTAAATATGAAAAGGTATTCAATTTTATTTTTTACATTATCAGAGATTTGTTTCAACAACAACATTTTACCAAAAAAGAACAAACCCCAAACTATGCATCTTTTAGGAGGTATCATTATAATTAATAGCTTATACAATCCTTTGCCCAGTCTGCTTGTTCAGTGTGTATAAGTTACCATGCATAGTATTTTGTTCTTATTTAGCTGTATAAGCCTGAGAAGTAAATCTAGTACTTATTATTCCATCTTAAGGAGAAGTGAAAGTCTTAAATCAGAGCTTCAAATTTTAATAGTAGATATATCAGGGGTTAGTAGCATATCTTCTCACACCTGAGATACCTAAGTAACTCCTAATCACTAGTAAAGCTTTACAATAAGCTTCCATTATTCTGTTGCTGTGCATGTTAGCACATTTTAATTTATTGTTATTAAATATTTTCTATTCACCATTGTTCTCACCTATTTGATTAGATATTGGTATCTATATTTCTTCTAATATTAAAAAAATTCTGTTAGTAACAACAATAAAATGACAATAAAAATCACCTTGGAATCCTAATTTAAATCACACTATCAATTTTTTTTCTCCATAAAAACCCTACAAATACAACCACTAGCTATCACCAGAATCATTAGAACAAAAACGGTGAATTTTAATCTCAAAAATAAAATATTTTATTTAACCAAACACATTCAGTGTTACAAAAGTATTTATTAAAATATTGCCATTAATTTCCTTCTTATAGACTAATAGTTGAGGATTTTTGCTTTTGGTTAAGTCTAGGGTCTATGTTATTTCTACAGTCTAATGTTGGCATAATGCTTGACAAAAACACAGATTTGCAAAAAACTGTTGAATAAATGATGGGATTCCTGTGATTATTTCTGCATTTTTAAAATTTTATATTAATCTTTAATACTAAATGAAAAGTCAGAGAAAATAGAGGGTTTCTAATTTATGTTAATGTGCCAGACTTCATTTCTTCATCTGAAACAGGGTAGAAACAGCTCAAAATATCTTCCATGTTCTTCAAGCTTTGATGTCTTTTATCTGTCTATGATTTTAAGCCTAATAATTTGAAAGGTTTGGCAAATTATTTGAGGGGATCTATTTTCTTACTCAAATTGCAGATTTTATGCAGCATGCTGAATATATTAATCAATCATTTATTAATAAATGATAATATCCATAGTACCAG
This sequence comes from Scalopus aquaticus, assembly GCA_004024925.1. Taxonomy (NCBI): domain Eukaryota; kingdom Metazoa; phylum Chordata; class Mammalia; order Eulipotyphla; family Talpidae; genus Scalopus; species Scalopus aquaticus. Next base: position 65,178 of record PVIJ01006798.1, read on the forward strand.
TTTAATCTGACTTCCATGAAGTGAACATGAGTTCATAACTTTGGAAATATTAATTCATCTAATAAGAGTTAGGATATTTACACAACATTTCCTAAAATTTTTTAACCTGATGTTTCTTAAAAACTTTCCTAAGAGCTTATAGAAAAAATACAATCTTGATCAATCTAATTCCAAAGTAAAAGAGAACTTCACATGTAAGATATTTGGAAAAACCAACTCATTATAAATTCAGATAAATGGTTGTTCATATATCATTTCTATAACACAAATTATCAGGAACAGGTTTTTGGTTCTGAAACAGAAGCAACTGTTCTACATTCTATCTATGGAAAAAATACAAAATCTGAGTTCACTTAACATTTGCCTCATCACTCACTGAGAGTTCATTCTTATCCAATCCATAGGGCCCCAGTTAAGAACTATTCTATCATCTATACATCAGAGAAGAAAGTGTCTGTGTCCTGTGTTGATAGTCACTCTAAACAAATATTTATACAGTTGAGATCAGAGATATAAAATGTCAGTTCCAAATCCACCCATGATGGCACATATACCAGACAGATGACAAAGTCTGGCTCAGGTTATAAAGGCTTGTGAAATACTTGAATCATATTTTGCAACCCTTGAAAGAATTCAAGTTGGAGATTAGCAGAAACCAGGCTCAGTTCTGTTCGTAATCCCCTTTATCTGTCTTCTAGCCAACAAAATGAAAACCGCAAAGCCAAACTGACAAATAGAGTGTGAAGGGTCTTCTATTGCATTTAAGAAAAAACTGAAACTGCTATATGTAGAAATTTTCATTTTTATTACTATTATTGTTGCTGTTGATAATGATAAAAATAATGACATAAACATCTAAATGATGCTATATGTAACATTCAATAATCCCATGTTATATTAGGTATATAACATGAACATGTGTGTGAAGAGTGAAAATCAGTATCTGTAAAGACAAATGTTTCTGTGATGTAGAAATCAATCGGATCCATTTATGGTATGAATGTGTTTCAGGACAGTTCTTCTGGAAGTAAAACTGTGAAATGAATTGAAAAACAGGAGAAATGATGCTAGTTAGACGTGAAGTATAGATCACTCTATGCTATTTAGATCTAAAGTATAGGTCACTCTGGAATGCTAAATAAAGTTGCAGGTAGGAAAAATAGTACTACTGAAAATGAATTAATGTTCCCATTGAACATAGATACTTCAAGGAAGATGAAGAATTCATTGACTGTAAGACTTAACTTTCAAGTTAATTGCAAAAGAAAAAGGAAAACAAGGAAGGGAGGAAATAGGAAAGAAAGAAGAAACAATAAAAAAGAAAGGATGGGCTGACCTGATATTGGAAATCCTTCCTCCTGTGTAAACACATGATCATGCTAACTAAATGTAGCAAAATATAAAAAAAAAATGAGTAAACAATAAATCAGTAAGTTTACCAGTAAAAAGTAGGATAGATGACCAGTCCTAGGATTTAAAAGGAAAAATAAATTTGACATCAGAATAGTGAGGCACTGAAGCCCAGGAAGTCTAGAACAAGAAATAATATGACTTGCTTTTGAGGACTGGGTTTAATACTTTATTTTTTAATAATTAAATTTATTTACATATTTCTTACATCCTTGTTTATTTTTGTACAGTATTTAATTTCTTCCCTCTGATGTAGTATCCATAGTTATGCCTCTACTGATCTTTTTTCAGTTTCTCCATCATCCACATATAAGCAAAATCATTCAATATTTACCTTTTACCTTCTGACATATTTTGCTTAGCATAATCCCTTTTAGCTCCATCCATGTTGCTGCAAATGGCATGAATTTATCTTTTTGATAACTGAGTAGTATTCCATTGTGTATTTATACCACATCTCTTTAATCCATTTGTCTGTTTGGGGGCATCTAGGTTGTTTCTATATCTTAGCTATTGTAAATGGTGCTGACTGGGTTTAAAGGACTGTTGTCTTTTCTAAGAGAAAATAGATGCTGAAAGACAATAGATTATCTTCAAAGCATTGAGAGCATATAGCTACACAAATTAAAATCACATACCTATAGTTAAAAAAAGAAACACTCAAGAACAAGAAGGAAATAAAAACACTTTCATTTGATAGATGAAAAGAAATTACCACACAAACTCTAACTGAAAAATATGATCAGAGCAGTGGTGGCAGCTACTTAATTATCTGGGAGTATTAAAAATATTCTGGTGCTTGAATCCAACAACCCAAGATTTGATTGCTTAATTTATCAAGGGTGTGCTTGAATTCTTGGATTTTTGAAAATTACCCACAGGGTTCTCATGTGTTTAATGAAGAGTGGAGAGCCTTGTATAAAGGATATTCTCTAGTAAGAAAGACAATAAACCCAAATAGAAGGGTGCACTGATGAAAGATGAGAAAAGAAATGAGTAATTTGGGAATGTATTGAAATAACTTTTAAATGTAAAAACAAATAATAGTAATAGAGGGCAGGTAGAAAGCAGAACTAAAACACAAGATAATATACCAAAAGATTATAAATTAGAGTTAATAATTGGGGTGTTCAGGAACTATTAGGCAATAAAGTTAGGGATGCATGTTGAAATTATTAGAAACCACTAAAAATGAATATTGCGTATATGAGTCATTAAAAAGTAGTCCATAAAAAGAGAATAAAAATGTTAATAAAGAAGATAATTACATAAAAGGACAAAACATGGACAAATAAAGGAGAAATAGGTCAACATACATTAATAACTATAATTCACATGATTATAGAGAAATTAAGAACATTTAAAATTTTCAATTACAGAAAACATGTAAACCATTTTAAGGTGAAATGCCTTATACAAATCAAAACATTAATTATATAGGTGATTAAATGTTTTTCAATATCACATATTTGGCATGATGACATGTAAAAGAATTTTAAAACTGTAAGCAATAATGCATTGTTCATGGATCACGTATAAAAATATTAAAGCATTTAAATTTATGCTTCTCTCACAACATGATTCATTGTATTTCACCAGAGTGTTAATATTATTTCACACAATATGGGCATTTGTGCAAGAATTATAATTGTTGTGTACTGTACAACAAGCATACCTTACCATTTCCATCTGTATTTCAATTAGAATCTCGAAATTAGAACAGGCTGTAATAATTGAGTAAATGAGTCAATTATTTTTACAGAACATGCTAGTTATGCAAAGGTTTTCTTTTCCTTAATTATGTTTTAAAATAGCAGGCATTCACTTTATGTCTTTAATTGATGATCATCACACACACGATAGGTTTGAAATGTCTTATTAGTATGTTTTAAATATATGTATTTGAATCAGTGAAATAATATTTTTAAAAAATCATCCAAAAGTGCTATGTTTTATAACTTTCTATTAAAAATGGCACCAGTGTTTAGCTTTCCAAAATGATAATAGCACAAGTATAAAATACAAATATTAATAGTAGATATTTTTAAAGATTTATTTATTTATACGTACAAGAATTGGGGTGCAGGCCAGAGGTATGGGGTGGGGGTGAAGAGGATTCACCAGAGACAGAGTGGAGAGCAGAACAGGAAGATTGATTGAAATACACTGCTGAGGGGAACCGCGGGAGAAACAGGAGAGTTCAGCGGCACCATGAGGGAAGCTCCCTGGCTGGGGATTGAACTTGTGCTACAGTGGTTGTGATAGCTTCAGAAGGCTGAGACTTAACCCCTTGTGCCACAAGGGAGTCCCAATAGTAGATCTGTTACTAATATGAATGCATTCAATATTTGTGAGGCCATTTTTTTCATGAAAATTTAATTCCAAAATAGAATAAAAATAGGAAGAGGATTTTGTTTAAAGATTGGAAATTAAAATCCATAGTGAAAGAAAAAAGCCTAGTCATTACAGAAAGGCAAATAAATGTAAAATTATTAGAGCTTATTTTGTTCATGTGCAAATAATATTTAGAAACCTATAGCATATATTATTGCACTTTAATTCTATTTTCACTGGAACTCATTGAAAATATTTAATCAAATCATCTAACATTCATTGAAAACATTTAGAGTGGTTAAAGAGATAATTTTTAGATAATGTATTTAAATAATGCTCCAAAAGAGTTAGGAAGATATAATCTTCCTAAGAAGATATATCTTCCTAACAGGTATAACAATACCCCTGCTGTTAACAACTCAAAACTCTAGATTTTCCCATTTTATGCCATAACAATGCTTGATTTATTAAACAAATACTTGTTGAGCAGTTACTATGAGCAATAGGCATTGGGGGTTAGAGATGAATGTGTACTTTTCTTTAAGAGGTACACAGTATAGTGGTGAGAGCAAGAAATACGCAAAAAGAAAAAAGTGTTTATTCAAAGGAAGAATTCTCCATAAGTAACCAACCAGTAATATTTCATTGCCCATAGATGGATTCATGATTAAGAATAAACAAACATATTTATTATCTATCAAAGATTATCATTAATTGTAAATACAAAGATTTAATTGCACAGCAGCTGGAGAAAGACGTAACACTTGAAATCATTTTGTGGATAAAAAATTGGGACAATGGGAACAATGAAGAAAGGAAATAAGCACAACAGCAGACAGAAAATTTACTTTAAACTGTTCTCATAATTTTGGATCTACTTTGGTAAGTAATATTCATTATCTTTAGAGTTTTTATCCAGAATTTGGAATCAGGCATTAAATGTTAATATTATAAAATATTAAAAATTAAATGTATTTACAAATTGATATATATGGATCGGCACCATAGACTTACTCATTGGGAACAAAGTAAGTAGAAAAATCAAACTCAATTGTCTTTTGTCAACCAAGGTGGGAAGAAGTTTTATTATGTAGAGGTCAATCCTGGACCAGAAGCTATTAAATATTTTCATCGATGCCTTGGATGATAGGAAAGTCTGCAAGCTTAGTAATTTACAGCTCTCTTTAGTTGAAAAGACTGATTAACACTTTGAATGTCAAGATCAAAATTCAACATGACCATAATACAACCCTGACAAATTGAAAACTGGTTTAAAACAATGCAATTCAATAAGACCACAGGTCATATGCAGACTTTAAGGAATATGGAAGGAAATGGAAATTATAATAAGCAGGTAATACCTGACAAGTAGGAATGTCTGTGTGCACATATGGGCACTCATGTGTGTATGTGTTGTGCACATAAAGAATATAATAAATGGTGAGTATGAATTCAGTCAGGGCTGTAACAATAATTTTTTTTTCTTGTCTTGGAATAGTGCTCACTCATTTATAAATGCTTTAATACATATTATCACAATTTATTCAAATTAACTCCTGTATCAGGACTATAGGGAAACCAAATAGGAGAGAGACACTCAGCAGGGGTTGGGGGGTAAAATAAGGGCACAAAATGGAGTAGAAAAGGACATAAGGGACCATTGAGATGGATCATGGGTGAATTGATGGTAGGTTACCCAAGGGGAATACAAAATGTAAAAGATATAAATAACAGTAAAAATGTATATATTTTGAAAAATTAACTCCTGTATCCCTGCTGATAAAATTAAATGTAATTCTAATATATATTAGAAAAATGAAGGTTATAAATGTATATATATATTTATATATTTATATATATATAAATGATATATATATATAAATGATTTAATAAATGATTTAATTTAATAAATGATTTAATATTTCAAGAATGACCTTAAAGTGTATAATGCATTACAAATATACTATTTATCATTTCATCTTGTTATTAACACCTTCATTTATATGTTTATTCATTACTTATTAATTATTTAAATAGTTCCTTCCATATCCCAGGTACTGCATTAGGTGCTGGTAACACAAACCTTGGAAAAGAAAGCATTTGCCATATTTTCTTAAGAGTTCAGTCTATGAATGATTACTGATTATAGTAAATATGGATAGGGAACCATGTAAGAGGGAGTCTTGTCCTCATCTGGAAAGGTGAGAAAACTAGAAATATCTCCTTAACTCATGTATGAAGTAGTCATAATAATGTATGACTAAGAGCAATTAGGGAGTAAGGACATTTCTTGCAAAGGGAAGAGCAAGTTTTAAGGGTAAGCTTCCAAAAATGATTGCTTGTTGATATCATGGTCTCAATGAATACAATGTATTTCTGTTTGTTACTGCACTGCATAAAAGTACAGAAGTGTATTTCTGCCAAAATTAGGGGATATAGTTAGGATTTAAAATGTTCTCTGTGATATCAGGGGATTTAACATTGCAATGGGAGTGAGAGAAACGATACACAATCAAAAAGTCTATCCGCTGGAGTAACAGCACTACTGTATATCAAGGTGCCTGATGAAGAAAATATAGCACCATAGAAACTGAGATTTTGTTGAATGAGAAATAATGACTTCAAAGATAATTTACAAATTAAAGTTCAGAAAGACAACTGCTCTGACATAATTTAAATTTGAGTTGCTACTCAGACAGGCAATGTATAAATACTTGCATACATATTATCAAAATATTCTTGTTAACCCCTGTATCCCTGCTAATAAAAGTAATTCCAAGATATATTAGAAAAATGAAGGGTCTAAAGGTGTGTGTGTGTGTGTGTGTGTGTTTGTGTGTGTGTGTGTGTGTGTGAATATTTAGGATAGGTAATGTATTCTTCACTGTTAATGGAAGATGGGATTGCTTTCTTAATGATATCATTGATCCATTTTACTGTTAAATTTGGTTTAATATTTTTATTTTGTAAATCCCTGGTTTAAAAAACTCTAAGGAAGAATAAAGGTAATGATAGGACTGTCATATTTAGTTCCACTACCTTGAATATTAACTTTAGATTGAGCTGTGCTGTCGGTATATACTAATACTTCAATAGAAGCATAAACATTGAGTAGTGATAATGAAGGAGACTGGTTCATTCTAATACCAATTAGTAATTTTGTATTTCCATAACCTGGCTATTGTAAATAGTGCTGCCATGAACATAGGAGTACATACATCCCTTTGAATTAGTGATGTTGTATTCTTTGGGTAGATACTTAGGAGTTGAATTGCTGGATCACATGGTATATCTATTTTTACTATTTTGAAGATTCTCCATATTGTTTTTCATAAGGGCTGGACCAGTCAACAATCCCACCAAGAGTATAGAAGAGTTGTTTTTAATCCACACCCTCACCAAACTGTTGTTTCTGATTTTTTTTAGTGTAGGTTGTTGGTATCTCATCATAGTTTTGATTTGCATTTCCATAACAAATGATATTGAACCTTTTTTTTTTTTTTTTGTATGCCTATGGCCACCTGTATGTCTTCTTTGAGAAGTATCTATTTAGCCTTTCTGGCCATTTTTCATTGGGTTTTTTGTTTTCTTTTTGTTGAGTTGTATGAATTCTTTGTATATCTTTGGTCTTTGGTATTTGCCCCTTGTCAGATATGATGTGTATTTTCTTCCATTTAGTATCGCTGTCTTTTTTGTTTTAATGATAGTTTCTTTTATTGTGCAGAAGCTTTTTAGTTTGTTATAGTCCTATTTATATTTTTTTCTATGTATTTTATGGTTTCTAATCCGGAACCCAAGTCCTTAATCCATTTTAAATTAACTTTTGTGTATGATGTGAGAAAGTTGTCTAGTTTTATTTTTCTGCATGTGGCTGTCTGATTTTCCCAGCACCATTTGTTGAAGAGACTTGCCTTTCTCAATTGTATACTCTTGACTCCTTTGTCATAGAGTAACTGTTTATATAAATGTGGGTTTATTTCAGGTTCTCAATTCTATTCGACTGCTCTGTGTGTCTATTTTTATTCCAATACCATGCTGTTTTGATGACAATAGCTTTGCATTATAGTGTGAAGTATTTATTTTTGAACTTTAAGAATTATTTATTCTATATAAAAATATATTGCCAGATACTCTTACTGAAAATAGTTTTTCAATAGTGTGTCTCATCTGCTGATTTTCACGAAGTAGACATTTTTTAATTTGATAAGTCATAATCCATCAATATTTTCTGTTATGCTGCATACATTTTTGTATTATATATATTTCTGTTTGACTTGCCCTAGACATGTCATAATCTGGATATTTACACTTGAGTCTATGATCTATCTATATGATAGATTTATGATAAATTCAGATAAAAGATGTGATAATTTTATTCCATATAGCTATGCAATTGTCTTGATAATTTTACTCTATATAGCTATCCACTAAAATAATTCTGTGAAGTATATTATAAAGCCCATATTTTCTTTTACTTTGTGGTATTACAGTAAAACTGTAAGAATAAAGAGAAAAAATTACTGTAATTAATGTAACTACATATACACAAAATAGTGTTATTTCAACATATAAGTGATATAAAATCAGTGATATTAGGTAAAAATTCAATAAAAATATACTCATGTTGCTATGAGTAGTATCCCACAAAGTAAAAATTGTTTGTTAATTTATTGGATGTAGCAGTTAAACAAGAAGCAAAAGACAAAGTTTTGTGTGAAATGTGGTATTTAAGCCTGAAGAGGAAGATAATGGTTTTAGAGAACAAAAAAGTGATATTAAGTTACAGTCATAAGTCTTATTAATAAACACAACACAACCAGAATAGGGGAGGTAGCAGGCTACACAGGACTAGACAACATCTAGAATGCTATCTTTAATTGTGGAGTTGAGAATTATAAATATGAGTATGAATTCTGCTGTTAGGAATCACTGTCCTTAGACGCCTGTTGTTAAATTTCTAAAAACATGATTGATGTATTTTATTTAGTTTTCTGGTTGCTAAAGAAGAAAAGAAATTTTAAAGCAGTTATTTCTTCATAGACAAAATCCAGGTAAAGAATTACACGTTCAGAGTTTTTTTGGGTTTTTTTTAGTACTTTAAACATGTCATTTTATATTGTTTTGATTTACATTGCTTCCGAAAGTTTACCATAACTAAAAATTTTGCTTTATATTCATAATGTGCCATTTCTCTTTGATGCGGGTAAGATTTTCTCTATCAGTTTTCAGTGATTTGATTACGATGTAGTAGTAAAGGCAGTGATATGCATTTCTTGTGATTCATTGAGGTCTATCTATTGGTTTAATAATTTGCATAAAATATGACATTTTTTAATCACCAAACAAAATATACAGATGGAAAATAAACACATAAAGAGATGTTTCAACATTATGTCATGGAGAATTACAAATTAAAACAATTTATCATTGCACACCTATTAGAATGGCCAAAATTCAGAACACTGACATCAGCTTTACTGTATGTGACAAGCTATAAACCACATAAAGTGACATTTGATGATGATTAATAATATTTTTCAGGATAAGACTACAGACACATCTTTACCATTTGTACCACTGCTCTACTAGTTATCTCAATTTTTCTCTTTATTCTCTTCCCAGATTCTTTTATATGATTATAGCAGAATTCTATAGGGAAAAATAGATGTTTCTGCCTTATTTAAAAGAAATATTTAAAGTGAGGATCATAAAATCCAGAGTTCCACAAACTGATCTCTGAAATATTATTTTCTATAATCACTTAAGAGTGATTGCTAATATTTCCTTTTTAATATAGTCTTTTCTTAATTTAACACATGTGTGTCTCTTCTTGAACCCTTGCTAACCACTGTGTATAAGGTTCTTCCCAGTTGTTTATGTATATGCTATGATCATCCTGAACTGTTTTGATAAAGTAGAATTTTGATGGCATGTTTTTTTAAGAAGAAGCAACATTTAGATTATTTGAAAATGTATTACTACATATTAAAAATGTTTGGTAAAAGAAATAGCAAAGTTAACATCAAGATAAGTTGCTTTATATAGAGAGATATAAATAGGCAATCTACCTATAATTTGAAAATAATTGACATAGACTAATTTAAAATTCATTCTTGGAATGATGATAAAATATAGATCGATAGAGTTTGTGTAGAATAAGCACTAAAACGTTCCTTTATCCTAATAAATGGTTTCATAATCATTTCCTGGGGCTCTTGCCAGTGGAGGTGTTTCTTTAAAAATCCTGTAGATCATGTGCTCAGTATACTCAAATTAAATGATAAGAGTGGTATGAATCTAATTTGCTAAAATACTTAAAGTTGATTCTTGGAAGCAAAACTTTCATTTATAGAATGGCGGCTGATGAATTCAGAGGGAAACTATGTTGGCTTAAAAACAAAACCCACATATGCCTGAGGAATTATTGTTTTCACTAAGTTCTCTCTTCATGTGTTAATTGTAGGGTAGGATGTGATTCATATATCTCTTTTCCTTTCTCTACTTCTTCTTGCCAAATTTCTTTAAGGTTGTTACAGAAACAGGGGAATTGTTTGCATGGGAAGATAGGGAAAGTGAAAGCAGAACAGTTTAGAATAATATAATGTCAAGTGCCAAGAGAAATTAAAAGTTCTTTATAAGTTTTAAGTCATAGAATCATAATAAACACTAGTGTCAATTAAATTGATGAGGATTCCGATAACACCTTTTTTTTTCTTTTCAACAGTGACACCCCCATCACATAAGGAAATAAATAGGCTATTAGATCATCTGAAATTCAGAAAAAAAAATTTATGTTAATAGTTATTTCATGTTTTCATGCATTATAGGTATAGGATGGCATATAAAAAAAATCCATGTATGGTTAAGAAAATTTTCTATAAAGAAAGATTATTATTATGAAAAGTCACCTTTTATACAAGCATATTGATGAACCCTTTAGAAAATTGTTACTAGACAAAGATTTTGTAATGATATTATCAGACCATTTTATGCCACTAACCCAGCTTTTTCTTTTTTTTTTTTTTTTCTTTAGGAAGAGAAGATACTTAGTCTCTCCAGTAATTCTCTGGTTATAAATAATGTTTGCAAAAGAAATTAAATTGAGCAAAGTGGATAGCATAGTTTCTCAAGTCTATTGAGTTTCTGTTTACAGCACAGAGGAATGTAATAGAAAAAACAGGAGTCACAGTAACAGAGACCTGAACTCAAATCACAAACTGCAATTACTATTGCTGTGTGGTAACAAGGCAACTGAGCCAGTTTAATCAAATGCAAAATGAAGATAATTAATACCTTCCTCAATGTCTTAAGCTGAAGATTAAGGGTGATTACCTGAAAATACTTGGAATATATTATATTCTCCATAAATGTAGTTCCTTTATAGATAAAGGAATTCATTGTACTTAATTATCATTTCCACCTTCCCCACCTCTAGGCTATGAAGACTGTAAGGGCAGTATAGAATACTGGCTGGGCCTGATCAGACTTACCTGTATTCCTTATTATTGACTAAATTTAACAAGGTATTTAGGTCGGTAGCAAAACGAATAGATAAAAAAGTCTAAAGCTGTGCTACTGCTGAGCTAATCATAAATTAACGGAAATTCACAGTGAGGTGGGGAGCAGGAAGAGAGAAGGAAATCAAGCTGTAGGTTTAAAAGAGAGATATCGGGGACCATCTCTTTCCACCCCTTGCCATTGTCTAAGATAAGTGTCTGTATCATCTATCCTACTACATCTCTAAAACTATCCTTTCTCCAGAGCTCATTGGATCAGAGCCTGTACTAGATGCTCAATATGTATGTGGCTATTGCCAGACTGACAAGCGTTTCCAAAGAGGATCTGGTCAATCTTATTTTATTGGGTCTTTGGAATCAGGTCACCAAATACTGAGAGATTTGCTAAATGTAGACAATATAGGATCTCCAAAACTATTTGAGCGGCAGTCCCAGACAAAAGAAAGTTAAAATTGAGAGGTTAGTGACAGGGAAAGCAAAATCAGAGCAGTGGCAAAATCAATCTCCTTTTTTTTATTGACTTAAGTCAAAACTTGAAGGTGGTTATGTTAAGATAAAAGAAAAAAAATTCTGTAAATAAATTAATATTCCCGTGGGTGTAGCACTGTTTTTCTCAGTGTGTGATTCAAAAAGGAAACTATTCTGAGTTATGCAGACACACAGTAAAATGTGGCGAGGGTTTTTAAAAAGCCCTTATTTTGTGTTGAAATTAAATATAGGTACTGGGAAAGCCCTTACTGTGTACACAAAGACTGCCTGCATGGTGAACATATGGAACTTATTCCATCTTCTGTAAACTACGCGACTTTCTTTCTGCTCCATCCCTCATGCAGCTAGTCAGCAAAAGAGATATGTGTATGTAGTTTGCCTTTCAGCACATCTCCCAGTTTTACACTGAAAATTGACAAAGGCCAACAACATGTCAATGGACATGATGCAACCAAAAGAACTCAAGGAAATTTAGGAAGAATAGTTTACTAGAAAATGATTGTATATGCAATGCCTGTTGATGGAACCCACTTGAAGTCCTCCATCGGTCCATCACCAAGAGCCCCTGAGACTGGAAACATCACACACCCTTCATTTCTCATTTGTCGCTTGGGGAGAATATTTCCCATTACAGTCAGTTCATGAGAATATCAGGGAAGATATTTCTGGTTTCTATTTGAAATCTTCTTGGCATTTTATGTATATAAAGTAAGTATATTAACATTAATAAAGTTGAAAGATCTGGATAAATAATTCTATCTATATGCTTCATGAAACAGCAAAAAAAAATTCCTGAAAAATGTCAACTTTATAAACGGCATTGAGATGAATGTTTTGTGTGTGTTTCTTTTTTACCAAGGTAATATTTGTTACCTCAATTTACAATACTGTATATAGAATTAAACTAAATGTTTTAAAAGAATATTGTCTGCAGAGCTAACTACATCAAAAACATTACCTTCATTTTTAAAGGAAGAAACATAAGTAACTTGGAAGGAATAGTGATACCAGATACAACTTTGATTCCTCAAATTAACGTGAAACCAGTAATTACTAAAATGTGGTAGACTTGCCACAGAGCTCAATCCTACTTCCCACCCACAAATCAGTTCCCTTTTTGATTGATTTAGTAAAAGGGCCAAGAATTGCATAGATAAAATCCCTTTGGGGCAGTGTTAAGGTACATCTTTTCAAAAGAACAGCATGTACTTATAACCCAAATTCATTCTTATAATAACATTCTGACCTCAAAGTATAGCCTAGATATGTCGATTCAGCATTATTTACCAAATTCACAGAAACAATAGAAAAAGAAAGGTGGTACCCAACTCTGAGTTTACCAAACAAAGACTTAACCAAATATTAATAATAGTTCAGTAAAGTATAGAAGTAGGAATAAAATATTAAGATTCAACTCTGCTATTACAGTGAAGTAAATTCAATTTCTGATCTTTATATGGATGTATGACTTTAGCTAAGTTAATTTCTTTGTGTTTTCTTCATCTGTCCAAGAAATTAATAATCAGACTTTGTGATAATTATGTGAGATAAGGCATGCAACATTCCCATGTGCTTAGAATTACAGTGGGCTATAAATTAGGCTCTAGCTGCACATAGCTATTGTTCATTTGAAATGGGGCCAGTGTGAATAGAGATAAGCAGCATTATATACACAACAGACTTAAAGTCATAATACCAAAAAAGGATAGAAAATATGTCATGATTGTACAGTGATTATATTTCAAAATAATAATATACAAATTAAAATGTTATTAAAACTATTGGGGGGGGGGTGTCCCTGGTGGAGCAGCAGTTCGCTGCTCCGTGGAGCTGTCAGCAGCAGCGTTGCAAGATCGACACCCATCCAGGGAGATTCCCACATAGCGCGGCAAACCTCTCCTCCCTCACCCGCTGCTCCTCTTAGCAGTGTATTTCGGTTGATCTGCCTGTTCCACTCCCCACTCTGTCTCTGGTGAACCCTCTACCGCCCCATGCCTCTGGCCTGTACCCCAGCTTGTATGCATAAATAAACAAATCTTTAAAAAAAAACTATTTTTTCTTATATTCCCTTTATAATATGGATACCACAAATTTTAAAAGTTGCATAGCTGTTTCTCATTATAATTCTTTTTGTCAGTGCCAGAACATAGTAAGTGCATAATAAGTAGTAAGCAAATTAAAACATGAGTTATATTTATAAATTTTGACTCTTGCTATGTTTTCCAAAAGTAAGGCAAAATTAAGCTCTGAGAACAGGAAAGGTAAAGTCATTTCATTTTTCATCTTAAATTATTTAAGAAAAACAGGCAATCAAGAGAGAAAATATTAACTTAAATGTTTGTCTATGGCTAGTGCAGGTTTATATAAGAGAAAAACCACATTCCATTTTGAGACAACTTTTCTACTATTTAGGTAAATACTAAAAGCAAAAACATTAATTTACTTGTTTAGTTTTTTAAAAGTAATTTTTTTCTGAGTAGTCTCTAGGTGAATTAGATTTAGACAAGAAAAAAAAGAGTCCATTTTGCGGAGCAGTTTAACAAGGGTAGTGCTGAATGAAGATGTTTACAAATATGACTAGAGATTTAAGAAGAGAATGAGAATATCAAAGATCATGAATTCATCAGAAGCAGGAAATTAGAATGAGAAATGCCAAGGATAAACATAATCTATTGGTGAAACTGGGGTACTAAGTGGTCCATATAATACCAGAAATTAAATCACAATCTGCTTAGTGAGCTATTAAAGGAAAATTGACCTCAGATTAATGGAAGACATGGGGGCTTTCAGAGAACCAACAAATAAATTATATTTGCTGATGCATTTGGATCAGGAATTACAGGAATACTATTAGCTAGCATTTGTATATTGAATACTTGGTAGTTTACAAAGCTCTTAAAAGGGTTTGTCCTTTGATCCTTAGATAGTTATCAGCAGAAATTATTTTCACCTATTTATAAAGAGTGAAACTGAAACTTAAAGAGGTTAAGTGACAAGACCAAGGTCTATTACGTAACAAAAATGAACTTAACTAACCTTCAGAAGATAGATCTCATATTTTTTCACATATATAAGTGATTTAATTGTGTGAATATCCTTATTTGCCCTTATTAATATAAACCTTTCTTTTTCATGTTTTTACTATATTTTTACTTCACAGTTTGAGTCAATAGTAGTCATCTGATTAGATAGCAGTGGTGATAACAAAATTGTTCATAATGATCATCAGCTTCATTAACATCATCACCATAAACATCATAAAAATCATCAATACAGCCTATTTTAATTAACCAGAAAATTTGAAATTCTAATATTCCAATTAAAATAGGCATTGCTATTCTCAATAACAGAAATACTAAATACGTGTCAAAAATAAGGAACCAATATAGCTTCAGATATTATCATTACATTGTTGAATTTAAAGACATACATTGAAGTGACAATTTTTGTGCAAATTCTACATGTTCCAAAATTTATGTGCTAAGCATACTATATTTGCTTAGAACAAGGACAGAAATGTAAATCTGAAAAAAACACAGTCTTAGGACTTGGAAATTGGAGAAAAAGATTTGAAAGTAATTAAAAGGCTATTGAATATACAATATGAAAATGTTACTCAGAAAGTATAGAGGATCGTGGTTCTTACTGTCAGAGAAAATGAATGGAAGTTATCCTGGGTCCTTAGCCTCTATCAATATTTATCTGAGTAACAATGTCTTCATTTTCAAGGGATAAGATGTAGCTGCTGATCTATTTAATAGGCAAATGTTGTCCAAGTGTGTAGGCACAGGTCTTTTCCTTCTTCCCTCCCTCTCTCTTCTCTTCCTCCCTCCCTTCCTTCCTGTTCTCTTTAAAAGAAATAATCATACAACTCATTAGACATCAAAAGGTCAATTCTGTGCTTACATTTGGCTTTTTGTATGGCAATGCAATAGATAATTTCATTTTATTTTTTGTTGGCTAGCTTTATTATTTCATTTTTTGAATTCTCTAAATAAAAAAAATCATAAAGTTGTTAACAAATACAGGGAATAACAAGGAGTTCCCAAATTCACAACATATAATTGCTGTTGGGGAGATTACAGAGAAAAGTGAGCAGGGAGAACTTGGAATCAATCAAAATTAAATTTAAATTCTGCCCTGTTCTAGGCAAGCTGATTTGTCAGGCTGCATGTTTCTGAATAAAAATGAAGAACATAATGATTTTCTAAATGCTCTATTAAGACCCAAATAAGACTTCTTTTTAAATTACCTACTGGTGTACACTAATCATACAATACATAACATACAAAAATAATATAACATTAGTATTATTCTTATTTATTACAGAACAGGTCCTCCCAGTTGATATTCTCAGTGAAGATGGTAGGGATATCAAAACATTAAGTGTACTTAAACTAATTCAAAATATGAAAATATCCCAATAATTGGAATAAACACTCTGGAAAAGAATTTCTTGGTACTTTCTTGACTCCATCATTCTTCTTTACTTGACAGTGATATGATCCTATTTCACTGTTTTTATTTTGTTTTGTTTTGTTTTACTCAATCAAATACTGTGTGGGTCTCTTCTCCATGTAGGGATAAAAAAAGCCTTTCTGCAACATGTGTAATTTGTAAGAATGCAATAAATGCCTCCAAAAAACACAATCTGGACCATCACCACAAAATGAAAGCATTATAGCTAACTATGCACAGAACCCACTAAACTAAAAGCAGCCCTTGCAAAACAAACCATTCTTTTCTTAAGCAATCAGTGCAAATTGCAAAAGCAACAAACATTCTAGCCACAGAAGAAGGAGCCACTGACAATCCGCAAAAGCCTCATGTGAAATTTGCCACATATTATAGAACTAGGAGAAGTCATTTAGTGCTGGAAAGTGGTGATTGCACCAGGATAATACAAGAGATACTTCAGACTCTCAAGTGCATGAACTCTACCTATCAGTCCTCAATTTATTGACAAAACAATGTATTATCCATAGGATGGGATGCAGAAGACTCTTCACTTAAATCTGAAATATAATCACTGAGATATTGTGAATTTTAATAAAATAAGACAAGGCTCAATCTAAGTAAATATAAAATGTATTGCCAAGAAATTAATCACAATTTTATATTTTAAGATGTGTTTGAAAATATGTGCTCTAGATTCTGATGTGACAATATTCCCAGTAGACTCTAAGCAATGACATTCTCTCTCTTTTTTTTACAATGCTGCTGAGTGTTAGAGAATCAAAACCAAATTTGCAGGTTATCATGTAAAAATTTTAGACCTCCAGGAAAAACATTTGAAAAAATGTACAGAAAGTGCAATGGGGGAAAAAATGATATTGCAATTTAGAGAAATGCTATTTTTCTTTTAAAAGCAACAAAATATTACAAGATAGAAATCCATGAGAAAGCTCAAATTAGCATAATTCAGTAAATATACCATATTCGTCTAATGTCAATAGTTTGAAAAAATTTCATGAGTTACATTCTGAATCCTACCCTTAGTTTTCAGTTCTTACTATATATGGGATTTTATTTTAATATGAAACAAATGGTCAGGTTTACTTTGATGTTCATACATCATCTCCACAGAATTCAGAAGTCCTCTTACAATCATCTAGATTCAGTAGAATTCTCAGCCTCACCCTGGCTCCCTGGCTTCAAACCAAGTATCTTTCTTTCATTTTCACAGAGGAGAGGGAAAAGAGACAGACTGAAAGACTTATTAATTAAAGGGTTGCCTGAATTTGAGGTTAAAAAAAAAGTATTTCAGAGCAAGATATGAAAGAAAAATATGACTGACAAGCACATTGATAGTGGAATGGATAAAACTTGTCATTCAATATATTCAACTCTTCTGTGGAAATAGATGTTAAATGAAGAAGCACCTCCCTATGGTGCAAGAGGTTAAGTCTCAGCACTATGAAGCTATCAGCAGTCACTGCAGCACAAGTTCGATCCCCAGCCAGGGATATTCCCACATGGCGCAGCAGACCTCTCCTGTCCCACCTGCTGCTCCCCTCAGCAGTATATTTCATTGGATCTGCCTGTTCTGCTCCCCACTCTGTCTCTGATGAATCCTCTCACTCACCGAACCTTTGGTCTACACCCCAGTTCTTGTATGCATAACTAAATAAAAATACTGAAAATAAATAAGATTATATTGGGCAAAAGTAGTAGGTATTTCAGAGAAAAATTTATGAAAATGATAAAAGCATGAAAGTTTTTAATTCAGTTTAGAGAAATGACAATCTCATACATTTTATAGATGTATAAATGACTACATTGTTTTTGTTTTTGTCTTTAAAAGATTTATTTTATTTACTTATGCATACAAGAACTGGGGTGTAGGCCAGATGTATGGTGGGTGAGAGGATTCACCAGAGACTGAGCAGTGAGCAGAAAAGGTGGATCTACTGAAATATACTGGCCAGGGATCCAAATCAAGCCGCAGTGGCTAGCTGGCAATAGCTTGACAGCACTGAGACTTTAACCCCTGCACCACCAGGGAGACCCCCCAAAACCACGTTGTTTTTGGAGGGAAATTAGCATGGCTTTGATGAGTTTGATACAGAAATGTTTGTCTATGAACTTTTCGTATAAGAATATTCCCACATGGAAAAGAAAGACTTTTGAAGATTTGTTGCTGCTACAAAGTTGTTTATAACAAGAAATGCACTAGGAATAATCTAAATGCCCAGAGAATAGGTTAGATAAATTATGGCACACTCATATAGTTCAGAGTTAGAAAAATATTATATTTATATATTTTTTCTTACAAGCATAGGAATAAAAATAATGTAAGTGAAAACAATACAAATATTTTGTAGAGTATAAGCTAATTTCTTACTATAATACCGAATGTATACATTAAAATATATGAATATACATTTGAAAGTTTCATAAATAAATGATACAAACCAAGTTCTTAGTAGTGTTATTTCTAGGAAAATGGAATATTCATATATAGTTATATATTTACATAAATCCATATATCTGTATTCATGCCATAAATGATTTTTTAATTCAGTGATTATATAAAGAAACATTTAATTAACAACCTTGTAGCATATTGTTTTGTATTTTGATACAGAAATTAATTCAAGTAAAAGGGAAGGAAGGAATTTGAGTAAAGATGTGCAAACAGTGCAAAAGAAGCGTAATTATGGAAGAGAAGGCAAAGACTAAGATTTCCTACTGGTAATAAAAAATGAACCCAGTTAAATTTCCTTTCTGGATTATTTGATATTCGCAAATGTTTCACACAATAGTTTCCTATACACACTGAAATACATTGAAAATGATAAAACTTTAGGTTCATTAAGCTTCTTGAAATTATTTATATCTCTAATGATCTGTCATGGCTTTGTTTTCCTTGAAATACTCCCTCAGGGGATTATGGGCAGGTTTTTCTAGGTTATCTAGAGTTAGAAAGCAGAAGGAATTGAAAAGGGATGAGCTGAAGAGAGAGATGTACTGCTTAACCTGTTATAGAGCTGTGCAAATTTGAACCTAACATCTTATTAAGCATTTATGTTATCCCTGTCAATTTTCAAATTAAATTATCCAAACCAACTATGAAATTGCATATTTTTTCAAAACACAATTTTTTGATTAGCATAATTGTGAATGCAGCTTAGGAAAGTTAAAAGGAATAGGGTGGTCACTCAGGAAAACCTAATTACCATAAGGTGGTTATTCAAATATTTCAATTTGTTTATGGAACTATATCCTTTAAAAATAGACAGTGGTTAAGTTTTTTGATCATTAAGTATGAAAGAATAATGAAAACGGGAATATTTAATAGAATTAGTAACACTTGTAGCCTATCAGTCTGCTCTCCAAAGAAATGCAATTTAGCAAAATGAGTGTGGTTGGAAACTCAGGCCAGAATAACAACTACTTTCTTTAGATCCACCCAAGATTTATACATTGGCCATTCCAATTAGCATAATAGTTCGTTCCTTGGGAAGTGAGGTCTTTTGTTTGGGATATTTCCTAATTAAAGACGTCTGTTTGAAGTGGGATCTAATTTTAACTTTGTGATGCCAAAATATGACTTGAAGAGTCTGTTTTTATTTCAAGAAATATTGGCATGGTATTTTCAAGTTGAGATAGCTGTCATCAAATGTCCACAAAATTCATACTGAAGACAAAAAAAAAAAATGAAATGGGAGAGCATGAAGTAACTGGCTTTAAAATCTGGTTTTCTTGGTTGATATTATTGAGTTGATGATTTGTCCTATTAACACTCTTCTCAGTTATAAATGAAGTGCATGTACTAACGGGAATATCCAAAGTTTTCATAAAATTATATAAAATCAAGAAAGGGGAATCATGAATTTACTGACAATAAGTTGTTATTTCACAACTTAAAAAAGATCTGTGAATTTCAAATTCTAAAGTGACTTGTTTAAGTAACACTACTTACATGATTTCAGAGTACCATGATAAAGTGCTTTTTATAAGATGTTATTCATAGTACCAATCTGTAACATAAAATTGTTGCCTTCTTTTTATAGATCAGAAGAGACAACTATTTAACAAGTTTCTAAGTCAGCAGTACATCAACTCCTCTTATTTCCAGTCCACATTATGAGCCACTCTGCTGCAGACAATGTTTTGGGGGAATTCATAGTATACAATGAAATCCAATGGGCAAGGTCAAATGATAAAGACCTAGCAAGATTAAGAGGGGACAAAAGTGAATTTTATTCCTTTAATTATCCAGAATGTTCTAGATATATAGCTCCGGAAGGAAGTTTCCCATGACCATGTTGTGATATATTTGCTCTCCCTAAAAATATTTTATTCAATTTATGGACTTAAACCATTTAAGATAGAAAAAAAAAACTAAAATTAGGAAGATGTTTGGTTTTTAAACACTTTCAATACAATCCCAGGTAATATTATCCAATAATATTTAAACAAAAATTTAATATAATAATAAACATTTATTAATAAATGCATTGAATATTTTTATTCATTTAGTGATCAATACTTCCAATAATTTCAATACTTTAGCATGATGAGTACTGTTATCATCCTAAATTTAAAGATGGCAAAGTTAAAGGTGGAGGACATTAAGCGATTTGCTAAAGTCACCAGCTAGAATCTTGTCGTCTTATTATATGACAAATTTGTTGGTAAGTACCACTCCCTAACCACAAACTTATAACTCCTTTCTAGAGAGTCAGAACCTATAATTAGTACACCTATATTTCAACTTAGTTTTTCATAGTTTAAATGCATATCACTGTTACAATTGAATGACTGTTGTAAGATTAATAACTACTATATAAGATACTCCAGAAAATACAAGGGTGACATTAAAATGTCTAAGTTTCTTCAATTCACTTTGAGAACTATGGGAACAGGAAGGAAAATCAAGTACCTGCATTAGCAGTTGGTGAATCAATGGCATATTCAACTACTGTAATTTCAAAGTGGAGGGCAATCATGAAGAGAGTAGTAAGAAAAGACTTCTGGTGTATTGTGGAATTTGAGCTAGCATTTAGTAATGGGTCTGAAGTTAAGATTCAGAAAAAGAAATAAATATCAAAATATCATTTTAGTTCCTTAGCAGTGGGAAATAAGTTCAACCCAGTGACATAAATCAGGCACTAAAGGCAGATTTTTCATAATTTACCTAATCAAATAATGACCTAAAACTTATGGAAAACATTTGAAATTCTTTTTTTTTTTAAGATTTATCTATTTATGCATACAAGCTGGGCCAGAAGTGTGGGGTGGCAAGAGGGTTCACCAGAGACAGAGTGGGGAGCAGCACAGGCAGATAGATGGAAATACACTGCTGAGGGGAGCAGCAGTGAGGCAGGAGAGGTCTGCTACACCATGTGGGATTCCCCCCAGCCAGGCACTGAACTCGCGTCGCCACTGCCAACAGCTCCACAGCTCAGTGCTTAACCAGGGTGGCCCAACATTTTAAATTCTAAAATCAATCTTGGTATTGACGTTGTTCTGGAACAAATCTAAAGCAAAATTTAAGGCAATGCTGGAATATACATATATATACATAAATATATTTATATAATATATATATATATTTGTATACATATTTAAACATATATATATATATATTTAATAATTAAGTCCAGTCTAGTAGCTGAAGAGCTACTGAAGAACAATGTCCTTTTGTAAGAATTACTTTCAGGGTTTCTAGCGAAATTCTCTGAAGTTGAAGATTATAGTCCAAATCCAGAAGAAACCTTTTGGAATGACTGAATGACTGAGGACAGACCGTAAACCAAATTGACCCTGTCTGTTAGGAATCCTCAGTTTACAAGGACAGACTTATCTCTTCATGGCTTGAGAAATGGTTAAAATCAAACAGCCACCTCTATCATCATTAAAACTACCAAAGCTACCAGCACTCCTTTCTTAGACTGGGTTCTAAGGAAAAAGACTCTGTGACAGAGATTTGTGTTTGGAAACTTTATTAACAACTGCTACTGGAAACTACACTGGTTAGGAAATGAGAAAGGCAGAAATAGAGGGGAAGAAGTTGACATTTCGCATGGTACAGTGAAGGACTCAGTGGATCATTTGGAGAATTTGAATGGCTCTTCTGAATTATCTCAAGTTGTGCAACAAGTTTCTATAGTTCTTCATCAACCAGTCAAGTGGCATAATGTTAAGCAATATTGTTCTCAGCTTCCCAGGGTAATTACAGAGAGCATACGCTGAGAAATGTCAGCTCAATTTACTCAGTATCTGGTGGAAAGTTGGATAAACTTTTGAAGAGGTCCTGAACATACCCTCTCTCTCTCTGAGAACTGATGGTAAATTGAAGAGAAATTTTAAAAGAAGACAAAAGAAGGAATGAAATGGGGAAAAAAGTAATGTATGAGAATTTAGTTCCATCAGCCCAGCTGCTTAGTTCTTTCTGCAGGTACCAAAAACATTGCCTTGCCCAGGACTATAGAAACACTGACCTTCTATTCTTATTTAACTTTGTTCCCATCACAAGTAATAATATAGAAATAATGACTTATTTTTTTCCTCCTTCGTTGTTCCACTATAAATTAGTCTTTAAAAACCTGGCTCTAATCTTTGAGTCTGGCTCTAATCTCAAAGACATGAAGAAAGTTCCTTTTGTTTTGTGTTGTCAGGACCCACCTTAACAATGCATCAAACTTTCACTTTAACTTATTGCAATTCTATCCCCAATTTGCCTATCCTAGTCATCCCTCAATTAAGGCAAAATCTTACTTTGGACTACAAGACCAAAAATCGCCTTGATTTTTATTCTTTTATTTTTTTTTTATTATAATATGTATTTTTATTGTTATTTATGTCTTTTACATTTTGCATTCCCCTTGGGTAGCCCACCACCAATTCACCCGTGATCCATCTCCATGGTCCCTTGTGTTCTTTTCTATTCCA